>VMKM01002941.1:0-52086 GCA_008360985.2 Macquaria ambigua
TGCTCCCTCGCCCACACAGATCAATGCTCCCTCACCACACAGATCAATGCTCCCTCACCACACAGATCAATGCTCCCTCGCCCATACAGATCAATGCTCCCTCGGCCACACAGATCAATGCTCCCTCGCCCACACAGATCAATGCTCCCTCACCACACAGATCAATGCTCCCTCACCACACAGATCAATGCTCCCTCGCCCATACAGAGATGGAAGCATTTACACCTTTTCAACAGCTGGTCAGAACGAGTCTCAAACCTGCTCCAGATGCGGTTTGAAGGATCAGATTTCGACCCGTCTCAAATGGACGCTTGGATGCGTTTATGTGTAAACGCATCCAAGAAGCATTTTATGAGATCAGATCTGATCCGCATGCAGTGACTCCGAGTGAACCGGGTCAGAGAAACTTTCCTCCTTCAGCTGATGAACATGAACACAAACGTCACAGTAAAGGAACCAGAAGTAAGTACAGGTCTGAGAGGAGGGGGACAACTTTAAAGTACTTGTACTGTACTCGAGTACTTTCTGCTACTTTATACTTCACTACCTTTCTGAGGGAAATATTGTACTTTTTGCAGGTTAAGAGTTTACACAGAAAACATAGGATCAGCTTATGAAAATATGATTCATATTAAACTACCCAACAGAATATCAACTAATCAGCTGCTGACATGTTAATGCATCAGTATTAATAAGCCAATATATTGATTATTTTTATTTTCTGCATAACGAGTACTTTACTTTGGATACTTTAAGTACATTTTGTTTGATGTAATGGACTTTTACTTGTAATGGAGTATTTTTACTCTGTGGTAGTTCCACTAACACAACCTTTTCTCTCTGTGATCAATCACAGATTCAAGTGATCAATACTCACTTCTGTTGACATTAAAGTTTCTGTTTCTGTTTGAGAATCTTAAGTTTTAAAGTCTGCAGGATGAAATACTGCAGTACAGCAGCAGCAGTACGCTGGACTGCAGTATGGTAGTTGAGTAAAAGTACTCCGTTACTCCTCCTCTTCAGCTTCATCAGCGGCTCATAAACGTTAATTAACCCGCTGACGTCAGCAACTAATTAGCGCGTATTTAACAGCTAATTAAGACTTAATTAACGGTTAAACGGCTGATTATGATTTCTCAGCAGCAGCTGCAGCGGCTCATTCAAACAGCACACGTCAGGAAAACAAGCAGCTCAGGTGAGTCACAGACAGGTTGACTTACCTGGAAGTCGCGCGCTCAGTCTGAAGCTTCACGCGGTGTTCATGTCAGAGACACGCAGACAGAAAACTCTCAACTTTATCCGTTAAACTGAACCGCAGCGCTCCGCTGCACACGCAACTCAACACCTGTCAACCCACAGCAAACACCTGCAGGTGCACACACCGACACTTCCGGTCCACAGCTCCGAGCTACAAAATAAAAGCGGTTTGTCGCTGCAGAGAGAAATACTGAAGGGAATGTTTTTCAGAAAGTTATTTCATCGGATAAAGTTTGTCACTTTGCACACTTATTTTTCTTTTTATAAACACTCTGATACAAACTGTAGACAATCAGTGTTGACTGATTGATTGATTGATTGATTGATTGAAACCTTTATTTAAACAGGGGGAACTCACTGGGAGCAGACTCCCTGTACAAATAATAAGTGTGATAAATAGTGGCCACGTGATAAAACATCAACATTACCAGCAAGAGTTAAAAATATATATATAAATAAATACATTTTAAGAGACAAATTAGTGACAGCAAAGGCAAAAATGATCAATTAAAAGTTTCCCGTTAGAAATGAAATAAACTAATAAGATATAAACACCAGATGATCATGATGCAGCAGTGAAAGTGTTCAAGATTAATAAAGCAAGAATGATGCTCATCAATCAAACTAATTGAGCTGTAACAACTGCTTTTATATTTTCTCAAAGAATCAATGAATTATTCAATTTCAAAATATCAGAAAACAAGAGAGAACGTTGTTTCACAAGAAATAAAATACCACCATTTGTTGTCAAGTGGTTGTACATTTTCAGGTTCAGTATTTCACATCAAACTCTTTGAGATCTGAAACTATTTTTGAGTAAAGGAGGGAAACAAACAGCCGACCTTCTGTTGTGTATTGAACTATGAAGATGGAGCCGAACTAAACTCCACCTGTGCAGGTGTGCCACTGACAGACAGTGAGTTCAGTGAGTAAAAGTACAGATGGATTATCAGCAAAATGTAGTTAAAGTATTAAAAGTAAAAGAACTCACTATGCAGATCGGCTCCTTTCAGAGTTAAATTAAAGACAGATGATATTTGTTTTCTATTTTATGTGCACACATTATTTTTCTTCTCCAACAAGATAATAAATAATGATTTCAAGGGCTCTCCTGTTCACAAGTTACAACTTTATTATTCTTAGTAGAACGTGATACGCAGCTTTGCACAAGTCCAACCTGAGCAGGAGGCTCCGCCAGCACCTGTGTGGGTCTGCAGGCCTTTAATCTATAACAATGCATCATATTTTATTTCTTTAAGTTGATCATATGTTGGTCGAGCAGTAAAAAGTACAAAACTTGGAAATGGAAATACTTGAGTAAAGTACATCAAAACCTTCAGATGTTTTATTACAATTTATATATTTGTACTGTGATATTTAAGTCAATAAACTAGTTCACTAACTTGAGTCATAAACAGAAATGTGGAGTCTTCGTTCTTTAATTTTACTTTGAAAACGTAAAACGGAAGTCCTGTAGTGAGTGTTGCGGGTTTGACTCCGCACTGCGGGCTGTCTCTCCATCCCACAGCAGGTTGCTGTGGCCCGACAGGATAAGCTGCACGGACCCCCTCTGGACTGAACCGAACCGAACTGAACGGAACTGAGCCGAACCGGCAAGAGGAGCCCGAGCCGAGCCGTTCAGAGTTCATCCTGCAGTCGGTCTCATCAGCGGGGACTCTGCAGCTGTGTGCCCGTCTGCATGGAGGCTCCGGACGGCCCGAGGCGGAGGATCGTCCCGCTGCTGGTTCTGATGCTCTGCTGCTCCACCGCTCCGGGACACGCCGAGAGGGTGAGTGAACACACCCCGACAGAGAGACAGACAGAGCGAGAGACAGACAGAGAGACAGATGAGTTAATACAAGTTCATCAGAATAACGTGAGAGAGTTCAGGTTCATCTGGAGGATGAAGCTTTTATTTTATTGACAGAAGAAAGTTTCACAGAACAGATTTCTGCTGAGCAGGAGGGACTCTTATTGTGAAATAATCCTCTTACTCAGAAATGTTTATTGTTTACTTTGTATTTTATATGTAAATGTCACGTGAGTCAGTCTGATCATTTAAATCAAGAATGTATTGATCGTTTCATCACTTCCTGTCATCATCAGTCTGTGTGTATGAGAGGGGATCAATAACTCTGATTGGTTGGAGTCACCTGCTGCCTTATAGTGTGTGTGTGTGTGTGTGTGTCTCTCACCATGGTAACAGACAGACTGTGTGAAGTTAGTGTTTGTTCAGTTTTATTGTTGTGTGTTTAACAGCAGACTGACACTGAAACCTGTATTATTATTAGTAGTAGTAGTAGTAGCACATTGCTGTGAATCAGGGGTATTCTGGTAGTTAGTTGATGGTTGAGATGTTAAATTAACACAGCTGGTCAGCTGAGGGTTAAAATACTGCGTGTTAGCAGTGTAACACTGTGATGTCAAATATTTTAAATTAGAACAGAATAAAACAATAAAACAAAGTAGAATGTAAAACAGTAGAACTGAAGGAAGAACTAAACAGTTAAACATACTGTATGTGTGACAAGATCCAAGATGGCGGAGCGTGTGGACACATTAGTTATTTTAGTTGTTTTCCCTGTAAATACTGAAGTACACACTCTTTGACATGTCATCACCTTGAGATCAGGTCTTGGTGAGTTCAGGTCTTGGTGGGTTCTGGTCTTGGTGAGTTCTGGTCTTGCTGAGTTCAGGTCTTGGTGGGTTCTGGTGTTGGTGAGTTCTGGTCTTGCAGAGTTCTGGACTTGAGACCTGTTGAATGCATCCGTCTGCAGACATGATTGGCTGTTTATCACTCTTAACCAATCAGAGGCCACAGTCAGTGAGCACGCTCAGTACGTCCCCCCTGCCTCCTTCCTTCTGTCTTTCCTACTGCAGACTTCTTTGTGCTCAGTGTGTTTTGGGAGACTTGAGGGGCTAACTGAGCTAGCACTGCTGCTAATCTGTTAGCATGTTTAGTGCCGGCTGTGTCACAGATCATCTGTGTGATGATCGTGTTCTCATGTCTTTGTGCCTTCAGTGTGTTTTTATTCTCTAGGATCTTAAATATCTTGAAAAGTGTGCTTTAAATAAGACGTTTTATTATTTTAAGAGTTTTTTGATCCATCGCTCCCGCTCCTCATCCGTCACAGATCGTGTCTGATCAGGTGTTCTTCTCTTTGGGATGTGATCCATCTCCATCTGAAGCTCCTGGTCTGGCCCTCACGGTCTGATGCGTCTCATTTCACTAATGAGGCTCTTTTATACTTTGTGTAATTCCAGAGTCGTGATCTGGAGATCCCTCAGAGCCTCCTCAGAGTTTCCCTCCAGAGACGGACATGAGCACGGACTGATGATCACGTTACTGTGTGTGTGTTTATCACTGTGGTCCAGACTGAAATATCTCAACATTATGGGATGGATAGTGATGAGATGTGGTTCGTGTTCCTGTCAGGATGAACTGAGGGCTTCAGTCTCTGACACTTTGGGCTGTGGGTCATGTGATCTGCAGAGTCTCCTCTGCCACTGTCCAAAGTGTAGCAGGTGTTTTATCAGCAGGTTGATCTGAACACTTACTGCGGAAATCAAAGAATGTAAAAAGAATGTCAGACAGGAAATAAAACCTGTCTGTCTGTCTGTCTGTCTCTGTGCAGTCAGTCAGACAGTCTGGTCCCTGTCTGTTGTTTTAGTTCGTCTGTTTTCAGTTTCAGCCTTTTGTCCTGATCTGCTGTTATTACTGACCCAAATACACACACGCACATACACACACGCACACACGCACGCACACACACACACACACACACACACACTAATCTGCTGAGCTGCAGTGAAAAGCAGAATCGACGTCTCTCTGACTGGAAGCAGCCGAACAGCGAATGAAAACATTTGAATGAACTCATTTATCTTTGAAGTAAATCAGTATTTCATTATAGAATCAGAACAACACCGTTTTACTTTATTGACTGACTCAGCAATGCAGCAATTTGCTTCAATATCCTTTATTTTTTCTGTATCTTTGTATATAGTCATTTACAAAAAACCCATCAACAACAAGTAGAGTGTAATCTCTCTCCTAAATATCAAACAGAAATAAGAATCTTAGAGAGAATAAAACTCACTGAAGCAAACAAAACAAGATGTCATCTCAAAAGTAAAACTTACAACGTGCAGATAAATGATTTGTGGAACAGTGAAAACTGTTGGTCCTTTAGTTTGCAGCTCCCTTTTCTTCTTCACTGTCTCTGTGCGTCACTCTGCAGCTCTCTTAGTTTGCTGACATTTTGTTTGCAGTTCTGACACAAAGCTCTCGTGTGGGCGGGTTTTTTCTCAGGGGTGCGTGCCCATTGGCTAATGAGTTTTTGAGTGACACCTCAGTGCCCTGGACGAAGTTAGCTTTACTTCTAACTTAACACAACAAAATGTCTAGAACAGCACAGACAACATAAATGATCAATACTTGCCCAGTTGCCCAGTGCTGCCACTGTTTAGGATGTCTGTGTCGCCAAAACTCAAGCTTGCTGCACTGAACAACGTCGGGGGCACTGAGCTGTCACTCAAAAACTCATCAGCCAATGGGGACTGCAAACATAACTTTTGAGATGACATTTAGTTTGCTTCAGTGAGTTTTATTCTCTCAAATTCTTATTTTTGTTTGATATTTAAGAAGTTTTGTTTAATTATATTGACACATATCTGACTCCATACATTCAGGCATCTAGTAAGGACGTCTGGTCATGAATGTGGTTACTGCAGAAATGCACGAAATCTGCCATCATCCTGCTTTGAATGTGTTTTTAACAGTTCTGAAAACAGAGTGTTAGCAGATATGGAGGCTAGTGTTTAGCAGGTGGTGGAGTGTGAATGAGAAAACAGTTCATGGATTTTGGAAAATGAGGTCATTGAATTAATTTTGTGTTAAAGCAATGAACAGACTTCTGTTTCTGTGTGAAGAGATTTGATGGATGCATGTTAGCAATCGAAAAAAGAAGAAGCTGTATTTGACACCAGAAGAGTTTGTCTGTTTCTTTGTTTTAGTTTTAGTTTGACCTCAGTTCTTTCAGATAAAACAATGTTCAATAGATCATAGTGTTTGTTGTCATGAGGGTCAGACATGCGGTCTAATCTGTAGTCTGCAGATCTGCTTCTCCCTCACAGTGAATAAATGTAGAACATTACCCACAATTCCTTGCTGTAGGACGTGTCGAGGCATCGAGCGTCCTGCGGGATGTGAGACAGGAATGAAGATAAGACGACATCAGACCTCCATCAGCCTGTCTGTCTGACTGTCTGCTGGTTCAGTTTATCACGCAGGAAGAGCACAGTTACACCTGCAGGATCCATGAAGGTGTTTGGGTTTAAAGAAACAGAAATATGTCTGAGAGATAAAGACATTGTGAGGAAACATGCTAACAACCTGACTACAGTCTAAACCTGAGAGTCAGGACTCAACTTTACCTGTCTTACACCTGCAGGATCCCTGAAGGTGTTTAGGTTTAAACCCTCAGAGTCTGTCTGACTGTTCTCTAACAGAACATCAAAACATCAGAGAGTGCTGTTCACTTCCTGTTTCCAACTAACAGTCAGTCACAATCATTCACTAACCTGAACCACCTGCTTATTTATTTATTCACCATTTATCAGACTGAAGAGAACCTGGACCTGAACTGACTCTGGTCCTGGGTTGAGTCTCTGTTACAAGGAACTGAGTGGATCCATGAAGACCTCAATTTAATGAAACACTCTCAGAAATATTAAGCTTATATTTTCTTGTCTTCTCGCTCTGCAGGTGTGTCACTGCAGCGGGAAGTCTTTATGTCACTGTGACGGGGTCAAAGGTCAAAAGGTGAGAAGATCTCTACCTGAACACAGGTGGGACACAGGTGTTATCTTGATATCAGAACAGGAAGTGGTTCAGTCCTGGAGAACATTAACTGTAAATTAGAATATGGATTCAATGTTTTATCGTTTAAATGTTTAGAGTACTTTTTCCAGCCTTGAGTAATGTCTGCAGTCTACCTCAGGCTGCAGTTACAACCTCCACCAATCAGAGGGTAGGACAATAACCTTCACGTAGCCTGAGAGGCGAAACACGGGGCAAAGAAGGACCACCCAGGTGTAAACTGTGATCTCAGGTGTGTTCAGCAGGAGAATAAAGGCTGGTTCCTCTCTGCTGAACATGAAACGTCCTTCTGTTCACTCAGGATCCTGAATGCACCTGGACCTCAGCCAGAATCTACATACACCTGAATCACCTGAGTTTAGCTGAGTTTGCTGCCTCTGTGTGGACAGCAGGTAAACTGACCCAGGATCTGTTCTGCACCTCATGAGATCTACCTGTGTTTTCGTCCTCCGCAGGGTGAACCTGGTCACCATGGATATGACGGACTTCCCGGAGTGATTGGTTACCCTGGCAACGAGGGCCACCAGGGCTCACCTGGAGAAAAGGTAACGACCTCCAAGCTGAAGACAACAGTCAGATTATTATTATTATTTTATTATCTCAGTTGTTTCAGCAGACTGTGGAGTTCCTCAGGGTTTTCTCCTCGGTCCTCTTCTTATTTTATTTTCATGGCGTTGTGTCTGTCTGATTGATCTCTCGTGTTCAATAAGTTATAGATCAGGTGATCAGCCTGCCGTCTTCCTTTAGTTTATTTAAACTCGGATTTCATGTCACTAAATCAAATAACTCAGTCTTGTTTTTATTGTTTGAAACATCAGATTAGTTGTGTTGTTTTCTCGTTTGGTTTCCAGGTTGATGATTGCAGGTCTGGTCTTGTCTGCAGTTCAAACACAATGACTTCAATGCAGTTCAATTCATTTATATAGCGCCAAATCATAACAAAGTTATCTCAGGGAACTTTTTCATATAGAGCAGGTCTAGACCGACTGTTTAGAGACCAAACAATTCCCACCATGAGCAGCACTAGGCAACAGTGGCAAGGAAAAACAGACTTTACAGATTTGATTGATTCTGTATCAGAAGTGTGCGTCTGGTCACTTCAGACTTGACAAAATCAAAAACAGTCTTTGACACCAGAGATGTGATATCCTCCACAGGTCCAAAGATTAAAAATTATGTCATAAAAAGTGTCTCTGACAACAGCTATAATTTGAATCAACCTGACAGCAGCCAATCAGGTTTCAGAGCAGGAGGTCCAGGTGTGTTTGTCAGAGCAGACCGGCAGACAGACTATGACTGCTGGTTCAGGACTTGAAACACAAAGTTTAGGACTTTTTGGTCTTGACTTGATGGCCAGGAGTTCAGACTGACTCGTGACTTGAACAACAATGACACTGTCCCATCTTGTATGTTTTATATAAAATATTCAGTGTGGCTCCGGCATCATTAAGGAGTTTTTATAACTCTTCCCTCCATCTGTCTGTCCACTATAAATATATGATGATCCTTTTTTGTTTGTTTTTTTATCCTCAGGGTGAGCAGGGAGCAGCAGGAGGTCCAGGACTGAAAGGCTCTCGGGTATGACTGATGATGATGAATCATTAATATTTCCCTCCTTTAGCAGATTTCCCAGTGAAACTTTGGTTCAAGTCTGATCTGAGTCTTTTATTTGCTGAATTCTGGTTTGAAATGTAAATTGAATGTGATGAAGGCAACGTGAGGACTTTCCTCTTATTGAACGTCCTGTTTGAACCTCTGTAACTCTTGAACTCTGACTTGTATCTTTGTAAACTTGGCTAAATACAGATAAAATGAGCGAAAGATCCATCATATGAAGATCAACATCAGTCTGTCAGTAACAGTCTGTCTCTCTGTATTCTCCAGGGTCTTCCAGGAAAACCAGGTTTCCCAGGACCTCCAGGACTGCCGGTAAGAACCATCATGTAATATTCAGAGAGCATAAAGAATGTACACAGAGAACAGAGAGAATTTAAAGCACATTTAAAGATCAAAACTTTATTTAAACACCTCAATTCACGCGGTTCAACAATCGTTTTAGACAGTGGAGATCAAAAAGGGTTCAATCTCTTTAAAGCAGCTACTTTCGATATTTTTATGTGTTGGTGTTTTCAGAGAAGAAGCTGTAAAAAGCCACCTGTCCACCACCTGCTCAGCAGCAAACAGCAGAGAGACACAGTTAGAGATGAGCTGGTGAACATAGTGGAGCATTTAGCAGCTGAAGAGCCAGATATTTCCCTCAAAAACAGAGCTGACAGAGAGGGAACACTGGACTTAGATTCATCAGGTGACACAAACACCGCCCCACATGGATGATCATGTCGCTCCGTAAATTTTCAAATAAATCTAGCTGCATTGGAAACCAGTTGAAACATGCAGCACTAGCAGATTTACTCAGTGATAAGAAAAAGATTTTTCCGTGTTATTTGTTGAACATTTCTCATTTTCTGAAAACACTGCTGTGTGTGTTTTCTCAGGGACTCCCCGGACATGAAGGACCCATGGGCAGACCAGGACTCCCAGGATGCAATGGGACAAAGGTAGAGATGGTTCCCTGCACACCGGATCATCATATTCCTGCCAGCCTGAAACTACTCCAAGTTTCTGGCAGAGTCCTGGGTATCAGCTAGCATGAAGTCACGTTTTTCATTCATTTTGATTGTTGGACTGGGGGGGCTGGGGGAGGGGTTAACTGGTTTGTTTATAATTTAATTGAAAATGTGAAAATTTCCATGCAATATGACCAATTAAGGACAATAACCAAACATGTAAAGGTGGGTTCTGCTTTTTATAACCTAATGTTAGGGCCCTAGAAGAGGTTCTCTGTGTAAAAAGTGTTCATGATTTCAGTTTTGTGCTTTTGTGTTGCGTCTTCCTACATTAATAATGTGTTTAATCAAATGACAACACAGAAAATCTGGGACCAGGTTATTTTCCATTCCAAAGACTGTTGACATTGCACAGAGACCGGGAGGAGCTGTTAGTGGCCCATCACCTCTTTATCTCCCCATTAATCTGGTCAAACAGATCATTACTGTCACAAAGGTGGACAGGAAGATACGCTTGTGTGTCATCTTCAAATACACATTATGTCCTCTAATGATGTGACTAATTGGAAGCATGTAAATGGAGAATGGAATAGGACCAAGCCCTGAGGTACACCACAAGTAAGTTTTGTAGATCATTAAATTAAACTACAAGTTCCATTTATTCCAATGTGATTATTGATCATCAGAGGGTGAAATACAACCGAAGGACTATCAGGCAGTATGAGAGAAGTGGAGGATCTACCTGAGACAGAAATCACCTGACCTCATCCACACAAACACTGAATGATGTATTGATTGGTGTCTTCCAGGGGGATGTTGGTTACCCAGGGTTCCCCGGGGTTCCAGGACATTTCGGCCTTCAGGTAAGTCCTGCCTACTTCCTGTACAAAGCAGCGATTGAAGACTTCCTGTTTACCTGTCAGTCATTTAGCGAAACACATTTGAATCACTACAGGCTGAAGCTAAGCTAGGCTAAATAGCGCTGAAAAGCTAAAGCTAACTGTGTTCATGTGTTTCAGGGTCATCCAGGACTGCGAGGTCCAAAGGTAAGAGAACACACCTGAGTTACAGTACATGTATTATTGATATATTTACCAGTGGTTATAGGTGTAATTTATGTTGTAAGTTTTTTATTGTTTTATTCTAAATTTGGGGGGATGAGGGATGACATGCAGCATAAGCCCGCCAGTTGAACTCAAACTGCAAGATTGTCATTACATGGTCAGCTTAATTAACCCCTTGGCCAACAGGACACCCCAGAACAACATTTCTTATGTGAACACAGAGCTTTTTATTGTCAGTGAGGAAAAGGCTGTGAAAATCTTCATCCCACAACTCAAACACTGCCTCTTTTAGGACTACAAACAAGAAACAGGAAACACTCAATGGATCTTAAATATAGAAACAGAGATGAATCTGATATCAGCAGTCTAACACTGTCTTTTTCTGATTGTTTATGTTTCTGGTTGTTTCTGGTTTCAGGGAGACTCTTTCGTCTTTCCTGTCACTCAGGCTATTAAAGGAGCAACAGGACCACAAGGACCACAAGGAGAAAATGTCAGTCGCTGTCACACATTTGTCATTCAGAAAAGACGAATGGTCTTCCTCAGTCTGTGGTCTTGTCTTTCAGTTCTTGTGAAACGTCGTCAGTCACTGCCCACATTTAGACAAGAACACACAGGTGTTCCTCTGCCTGTTGTACCCAGGATGTTTTGGTAGCTGAGTTGTAGATTCCCAGCATGCATTTCACATCAACCAGCAGTGATGGTGGAGAACATGATCCAGACTCATAAGTGTTTTCATCTAACAGCTGTTATTGTGTCACTAAGTTAACTTTTTAGACTGCTTCAGATGAGAACTTATGAAAGTAATTTGCTCAGATATTTTCAGAGATGTGCATGAATGTAAATTTTATTAAGAAATGATTATTACTTATTACAAACTTTGTACGTGTTTTTTTAATGTAAACCAGCGGGCTGCCGTAGAGCCAAGAAGTGTTGTAGTATTGGTAGCTGAAAAAATTTTAATCTTTAGATTTGTTCTCTGATTAGCTGGTAGACAGACCCCTCTGATTGGCTGGTGGAGAGTGTGCTCTGATTGGCTCTTTGTGTTGCAGGGGCTGAGTGGAGATCCAGGTGAACCAGGCCTGCCAGGACCAACAGGATCTGCCGGACCTCCTGTGCGCTTCAGATCTAAAATCATCTTTAAACTTTATTTAAACGTTCATTGTGATCAGTGGCTCAATCAACTAACATCAGCTGTTTCTGTTTTTTAATTCAGGGAAATCCAGGGTTGTCGGGGTTACCAGGAGAGAAGGTTAGTGTGCTAACAGGCTGAACTGATCTGAGAGCAGTTTGTGTCTTCAGATCTATTCAGTAACACTACTGTTTTTTTACCCCAACAAAAAGTAAATTTGACCATCACACTTTCACTCTTGAAATGATGTTTGTCTTGCTTTTAACCACTCAGGCCAAAAACATCAAACACTGACCTCGCAAAACAACTTCCACAAGCTGATGTTCTGTTTGGTCATGTGACTTCAGTCTGCGATCATTCGGCACTGATGAAGTTGTGTTTTTGTTTCAGGGTCAGGAGGGTCCCAGTCCAGTGATCCCAGGTCCTCGAGGACAGAAAGTGAGCTACAGGGTCCAGATTTTAGCCTAATACCAATGCTAATGCTAATTCCCAGGTTCAACATTTACATAAAGTCACATCACCTGGTAATTCACTCTGATGGAATGTGAGCAAATATAAGATATAAGACAGACATTTCTAACCTGTGAAACATCACCATCACCACCACCATCACCATCATCATCATCATCATCATCATCATCATCACCACCACCACCACCACCATCACCATCACCACCACCACCACCATCACCATCACCATCATCATCACCATCATCAGCTGTGTTTGGTTTTCAGGGTGATCGCGGCCCACCGGGGATCCCTGGACAGAAAGGAATCAAACTGTACGCTGAAGGATCCAAAGAACTGAAGGTCTGTCTGTCTGTCTGTCTGTCTGTCTGTCTGACTGTCTATCTGTCTGTCTGTCTGTTTTCACAGATTTTTTCTGTTGTTATATTTCAGGGAGAACCAGGTGAAGTTGGAGCAAAAGGTTGTCTTGGACTTACTGTAAGTCAAAGCTGTCTCACAGTCCGTCAAACTGTCTGTCTGTCTGTCTGTCTGACAGAATCATACACTTATCTGATCCACAAAAGCAAACAACAGACCATGTTAATTATTGTTTTGAGTGACTATTATCAGATCTGATGAGTCCGCTTGTTTTGTCCTCCAGGGTGAACCAGGGAAACTGGGGGCTAAAGGAGAGAGGGGCGGGCGAGGTGATCCTGGCTCATTAGTAAGAGAAAATTAATTTTAACTTCAACAGAAACCTGTAATCAAGCAGTTATTGATTAGTATCTGAATGTTATATTTTTAGTGTTTAGTGTCATTTTGTGGTTATGACCTGAACCTCATCAGAAACCTGAACAGGTGGTCTAACATGTCTTTTGGTGTTTGTGTTTTAGGGTAAACCGGGGAAGGATGGAGTCCTTGGAGAGCAGGGAGAACAGGTAACATGCTAAGCTAACAGGAATGCTAACCAGCCTGCTAATGTTAGCCTGGCGATCTGCTTCATTCAAAGGAGAACCAAAAGCCAGATCTGTGTGAGTCCATATCCTACTGAAGGGTCCATCTGTCACTGGCAGATCTGATCTTTGTTGCCATGTGATGTCAGCACACATGGTGTAGTGGAGCAGGTACACTCCAGAACCAGAACCAAAACCAGCACCACCAAAGCTGGTTTAGTTTCCACACCATTTCAGACATTGCTCAAGTTCAAGTTCTGTCTTTGCTGATCAAAGATCATTAGTTAGAGACAGAAGCTCCCCTCTGTAACAGATTTGTTGGATCAGTCTTTTTGTAGTTCATAGATGTGTATCTTCTCCAGTCAGATGGATGACTGAAACATATCCAGTGCAGACAGCCTGTAAGGATGGAGGGGGTCATGTGTTGTACAGACTGTAAAGACCTGATCACTGACTGTAGAAATAAAATGAACTGTGTGAGCTGTGTGTCTGCAGGGAGACCCAGGTGTTCGTGGGTACCTCGGTCCTCCAGGTATTGAGGGAGCCATGGTAAGTACTGTATGAGGTACAGGAAGTAGTACTGCAGTAGTACAATCAGTATTGTGAGTTTTTATGATGTGTGTGTGTTTTTAGGGAGAGAAAGGCGATCATGGTTTTCCAGGTCTTCCAGGAGTGGTGAGTCTGGAGTCTTTACTATTGTTTTTTTTCTCTGCTGACTAAAACGATAGTAACTGAAAGGAAGGGTGGCCAGGTCTATCAAAATAAGAGCCAGGTTGACAAAAAAAATACATACAAAAGTAACAACAACAACAACACAGGAATAGGTAAACATTCTTTCAGACTAGGGCTGAATACCTGGAGATCTCGTCTGACCATGAAGCTTTATTTTCTAACTGCAGGTTTCTTACATTTCATGCTGAAACAGCACATCACAGATCAGCTGTGTGGTGAAATATTGTTTAGACTGGGTGAACAAGCAGACGATTCAACAAGTGTCTTTAATCAGACCTGCAGATGTCTATCTCAAATCAGAGCAGTACTGAAGGAGCGACTGCAGAGCCAAGTTCAACAGGTGGAGCATCGAGCGAAGAAGATCGCCTGAATGTTTAAACTAAATGTCAAAGAACAATGAACGCAGAGAAAGACAACCTATTACTACACAAGAGGATGAATATGAAAGAATAGAATCTGAATATTATAATAAACACCATTTTAAAAATTAATTATCAGCAGCTCTGTTTTTAAACTTAAACTTCATTCATGATGAGTAGACCTGGGAAAAGAGTGACGTACACTTGAAGTAGTCATTTTAAATTCACAGGAAAACCTTCCAACCTGACAGTGATGTGAGTCAACATGAATGCTGCTCTCCTCCACGATGATGACGCTGTGGTTTATTATAATGATTAAAGATGCTGCTTTACTTGTTGAACATTGATGTAGTTTTAACAGATGAATCCTCTGCAGTTCATTTATTGATTATGAAACCGTAAACAGATGAAGGTACATTAACGACTGGATCGGCAGTTAACCAGGCTACAACAGGAGTAAACATCTGGTTATAAAAAATAGGTTTAACAACTTTTCAGACAGGTACCAGGTGTCAGAAAGAGGAAGGTGGGGCTAAAATATGGGGGGTGGGAAAAGGAAAATGAGGGCGGGGTCAGTCGTAAACTTCCTTCCTGTTGTGAACCAGCAACAGACTGTCAGTCTTCACGGTAATTCTGTGTTTGTGTGTTTTTATCAGACGGTCTGGATTCACAGATTCCTGAAGGGTCAGCGTGGTGTCCCCGGGCCCCACGGACCCCCAGGAGCCCTCGGAGAACAAGGTAGTGAGGTTTTCATTGTTTTTATAAAATAACTTTAAGACAATGCTCAAGTATCAGAATAAAGGTATAAGTTTGTTTTGCTGAGTTTACTTTAATGTACGTCTTATTTAAATTAATTACAAACATCATAAAGATTTGTCCACAGTACCTCAGAAAATGTTCTAGAATAAACTAATGAAAACATTTTAGGATTGTCTACAATTCACGAATCTGTCCATGTTAACATTAGTTGAATTATACTTTTGTGTAATTGTAAAAGAAATGTTTTTATTTTGTTTGTAAGCAGACTGTTTTTCCATCCTCGGACAGTAATGTTCTACTTCTCTGCTTTCTTTCAGGACTCATTGGTTTTCCTGGACTGCAGGGTGAACCAGGTACACTTGACCCACTCTCTCTGTCTCTCTCTCTCTCACAATAATAACAATAATCAGATCAGAGTGCTCGTAAATTATATTTATATTAAATATATATCAAATATAATATATATATATATATATATATACATGTATATCAAATGTATCCAGCTGGATGTATTTATTGTTAGACATTGTTGTAATTATGTATAAAAAAGTGTTTGTATCTGTAGTTATATTCCTTATCGTCGAATCACTGCTCACCTCTAGTGATGACAAAGTGGGCCCCTGCTCTGGGGCCCCAGGACCTCAGGGGCAAACAGGGGAAAACAGGAAGAGAAGTCATCTTTACAGGATAGACAATAGCAAAATGACTATATGGAGAAACACACTGTATTTATTAAGTAAGTGAAGTACAAACGTATAATAATTATAACTAAATATTGAGTTTAGTAAGTAAACCTGAACCTGTTTCTCTGCAGACGTCAGGACTAACACAGATTTGTAGTTTGGTTCATCTGTAATGACAATAAAACTGTTCTTTTCCCCTCGAGGTGTGGCTCGCACTGGTCCACCAGGCCCCCAGGGGCCGCGCGGCTCATCTGGACCCAAAGGAGAACCAGGAGAGCCGGGGACCTTTATCATCGGGCCCCCTGGACGGACTGGAGTCCCAGGAGCTCGTGGAGTTGAAGGAGAACCAGGAGAACCAGGAATACCAGGTGATGTTCTGCCTCCTGTGTGTTTGTGTTTCTCTGTCCAGGTCTTTGTGGTACTAAGGAGGACTGTAGAAAGTGATGTCAGTAAATCATACAATCATCTGTAGAACATTTCCTCTGCGGTGAAATCAGGAAATATATAATATAGAAAAAATATACAACAGCAACTAGACAGATAGATATTTTATTAATCCCAAGTGAAAGTCAAGTGTCAGTGCAGCACGATACAGGATTCACACTACTACAGGCAGGGAGCATCTCTAAAGGAACAGGCCAACATTTCAGGAAACCCTCTTGTTCTCTGTCTTTAATAAGTTGTGGAGTCCTCATGGAAGCATCCTGGAGCCTCTGGCTCACAGTTCTTGGTTAAGTATCAGGAAAGAGTAGACAGTTTGGTCCTTCACATGGTTAGCCTAGCTTAGCACAAAGACTGGAAGCAGCGGGAAACTGCTAGCTACGTCAAAAGAAAGAAATCCACCTTCCAATAACTTGATTAAAGTTTTTTTTTCTGTCTGTCAGATTTCCTGCCAGGAGACATTGGTCCTCCAGGAACTAAAGGTCCTAAAGGACTGACAGGACTTCCTGGACCCAGAGGGGAGAATGGACAGACGGGTGAGTGGGTGAGAGGAAGGGGGAGCCATGATGTCACATGACATGATAATATATGATAAACTAGTCCAGTGATGTCTTGTTTCTGTAGTCTGACCTGGAGCTTAGCTTCACTCAGGGTTAAAACAGCAGATATATGATGGACGTTTGGAATGGGATTTTAAAGAAAGAACCAAAATAATTTCTTCTGATATATTCACACATTCAATACAATAGAAACTATAACAATCAACCTATATATAATGTCAATAGAATCTAGATCAGTGGTTCACAACTGGTCTAGCCTCAGGGTCCAGACATCAGGTCACAGTACAGATACAGACCAACTTAACATCCGTTCAATTTATTTCCATCCATCCATTCTGCCTGTCAGTGGATTCAAACCAGGGCCTTCTTACTGTGAGGAGACAGAGCTAACCACTGAGCTACACTTAAAATAAAAAACTAATTTAAAAAACTGAGATAGATAGATAGATAGATAGATAGATAGATAGATAGATAGATAGATAGATAGATAGATAGATAGATAGATAGATAGATAGATTATCAATATAATATTAATAGAAAGCTACTCAGAGCTCAACTGCAGAGCTGAGATATTAATGGGATGTTAACAGATATAGTTTATTTTCTTACAAACTCTCTGATCTGATTCAAATCTGAAATGATAAATTCATATATATATATATACAGTATATATATATATAGTTTAATAAGAGAAAGTACAATGCAGTGTGATACACTTTGTGATGGCATGTTTTGCATAATTAATTAATTGGTGTTTGTCAGGTGAGAAGGGGGAGGTGTGCTCGGTCTGTCAAGTTGTTTTCAGTCCCCCTGGACCTCCAGGTAAACCAGGAGAGACAGGTGAAGACGGGGTGTCAGGTAAGAACCACACCTGACAGAGGTGTTTCTGATTATATGAGCTGTTGATCCTGTGATTGACAGAGTGACAGCTAGACATCAGTCTTACCTCCTAAAATAAAGATCCATTATATTCATTTTTTGAGTTTTTAGTTATTTTATTTCCTAAAAGTGGTCTCAAAGAGAGGACACAATATGAAGATATGAAGATTTAAAACTATCGTAACTTTATCTGTAAACAATTCATTGATGTTGTTACAGAATAATGAAACTTTAAACCCATTCACAGTGACCAGACCAGCAGACAGCAGGATCTGATCCAGAGTCAGATTCAGTGTAAAGATGACGAGCAGGTAAAACTCACCTGTCTGTCTTTATGATGTCATTCTGTTTCCAGGTTCAGTTGGTTTTCCAGGACCCAAAGGTTACAAAGGGGTCAAAGGTGTTGGAGGACCACCTGGTCCACAGGTGAGCTCACTGATCACCTCCATAAACTCTTTTATCACAGAGGATAACTGTAGATTCCTCTGATGTTCTGTTATCTACGGTTTTTGCTGCACATGTTCTACACAAGTGTGAGTTTCGGGGTATTGAGTCATTCACACCCACTCTCGCTGTGTTGCTAATGTTGGGGCAAGCTGCAAGAATTGAAAGTGTATAAAGCTTGTTTCTCTGCAATCCAAACTTAGGACAAGCCACCCTATCCTGTGCCCCCTATCTGAACTAGGCATCTCTGGTACAGCACTGCCCTGGTGTGAGTTCTAATTCACAGAGCGAGTGGCATGTCAAGGAGAAGAGACCAAACATAATTTTTTTCCCACTGGGGTACCATAGGGATATGTACTTGGTCACCTACTCTTCTCAATATACACCACCTCCCTTGGTCCGATTATTTGCTCGTATTGTTTTCTTACCCCCGCCCCCCCCCATGCTGATGATACCCAGCTCTATCTTTCCTTCCCACCAGACGACCCTACTGTCTCAGTGCGAATCTCAGCCTGCCTCAGTGATATCTCAAAATGGATGATGGAACACCACCTTCAACTCAATCTCTCTAAGCCTGAGCTCCTGTTAATCCCAGCCAGTCCTTCTGTTCAGCACATTACTAGTATCCAGCTCAGCTCCACCTCACTCTCATCAACAAAGACTGCAAGAAATCTGGGCATCAATTCAATTCAATTCAATTCAGTTTTATTTATATAGCGCCATATCATAACAAAGTTATCTCAGGGCACTGATTGATGACCAACTAACTTTCACTGAGCATGTTGCATCCATCACTCTGTCATGTTGCTTCGCACTATATAACATCAGAAAGATCAGGTCCTATCTATTTGAGTATGCTGCTCAACTCTTTGTACAGGCACTGGTCATCTCTCGCTTTGACTACTGTTACTCCCTTCTGGCAGAGCTGTCAACACAACCTCTGCATACGGTTAAAAATGCAGCAGCACATCTGGTCTTTTGCTACGAGAGGAGTGAACACGCTGAATCTTGTTTACGCAAACATTCCCGGCGCGTATCGTGCGGAGCCCCACCCCCACCTCGGCTACTCAGACCACATCTCTGTGATGTTGATTCCAGCATACAGACCACTCGTCAGACGCTCTAAACCGGTTCTGAAACAGGTTAAAACCTGACCAGCAGGAGCCATCTCTGCTCTTCAGGACTGTTTTGAGTGCACTGATTGGGACATGTTCAGGGAGGCTGCAGCCAACGGCGACTCTATTGACTTGGAGGAGTACACGGCATCAGTGACCAGCTACGTCGGGAAGTGCATCGATGACGTGACATCAAGTCACAGCTATCATCCTCACTGGACCCCTTGCAGTTTGCGTATCGTCCTAACCACTCTACGGATGATGCCATCACCACAACCCTCCATCTGGCCCTCACACACCTGGACTGTAAAGACACATATGCACAAGTGCTGTTCATAGACTTTAGTTCAGCATTCAACACAATCATCCCTCAGCAGTTGATTGAGAAGCTGAGCCTGCTGGGCCTAAACACCTCACTCTGCAACTGGATTCTAGATTTCCTGACTGGGAGACCCCAGTCAGTCCGAATCGGGAACAGCATCTCCAGCACCACCACACTGAACACTGGAGCTCCTCAGGGGTGTGTGCTCAGTCCACTGCTGTTCACTTTGTTGACTCACGACTGCGCAGCAATGTACAGCTCCAACCACATTATTAAGTTTGCCGATGACACGACCGTGGTGGGTCTCATCAGCAAGAACGACGAGTCAGCTTACAGAGAGGAGGTGCAGCGGCTAACAGCCTGGTGTAGAGCCAACAACCTGTCTCTGAACGTCGACAAGACCAAAGAGATGGTTGTTGACTTCAGGAGAGCACAGAGTGACCATTCCCCGCTGTTCATCGACGGATCCTCGGTGGAGATCGTCAAGAGCACCAAATTCCTCGGTGTTCATCTGGCAGAGAACCTCACCTGGTCACTCAACACCAGCTCCATCACCAAGAAAGCCCAGCAGCGCCTCTACTTCCTGAGGAGGCTGAGGAAAGCCCATCTCCCTTCCCCCATCCTGACTGTGTTCTACAGAGGGACTATCGAGAGCATCCTGAGCAGCTGCATCACTGCCTGGTTTGGGAACTGCACCGTCTCGGATCGTAAGACCCTTCAGCGGATAGTGAGGACAGCTGAAAAGATCATCGGAGTCTCTCTTCCCTCTATCACGGACATTTACACTGCACGCTGCATCCGCAAAGCTATCAGCATTGTGGATGACCCCACACACCCCTCACACACACACACTGTTTATTCCATCTCATCTTTTTCTTTCTTTCGGTGCTAAGTGTCTCATTCTTGTGTTGTCTTTTTCTTTTTGCACTGTTTGTACTGTATTGTCTTTGCACTGTTTGCACATAGTTGTACACTTTGCACTTTATGTGGCTGGGACAAAAACCTTGGTCCTAGCTCTGTGTTGTTGTTTTTTTCGAATTTGATCTTTGTTGTATGTTTATGTAGCACCTGGTCCTGGAGAAACGTTGTTTCATTTCACTATGTACTGTGTCAACTATATGTGGTTGAAATGACAATAAAGCTTGTTGTTGAACTTGAACTTGTTGTCTTCAACCAGCCAAAGACAGCTCATGTCACCCCACTTTCCATTATCCTCCACTGGCTCCCTGTTGCTGCTCACGTTAAATTCAAGTCACTTATGCTCGCCTATGGAGCAGTCACAAACACAGAACCCACCTATCTAAATTCCGTCATTCAGGTTTATTAGCCTTCTTGTTCACGACGAACTGCAAATGCACAACAACTAGTCCTACCATCACTAGGAGGCAGGATATCTCAATCCAGACTCTTCTCCTGTGTGCTCCCTTGGTGGTGGAATGAGTTACCCAATTTGTTCAGCAGAATCCTTTCTGACTTCAAAAATCGCTTGAAGACCTACCTCTTCTGAGACTACTCACTCATTTAGTATGCCATCTCCTCTCTATCTATCTCTTCATCTTTCTCTAGCTCTTTCTAAAAAAATTATTTTTTTTAATTGTCATTTGCTAGGCACTTACATGTTTAATTTACTCTCTGTATGTTGTTCTGTCTTTAGGGCCCCTTTGGTATCCCCGGCCTCCCGGGGCCTCCAGGACCTGTTGGTGACCCTGGGATCATGCATAGGTTGGGGCAGAAGGGTGAGGATGGGGACCAGGGGGACCCGGGACCTCCAGGTTTTGAGGGGCAAGACGGATGTCGAGGAGTTACAGGACCGAAAGGTGTTCTCGGACAGAAAGGAAACCCTGTGAGTGTCGGATACATCATCCAGTCTGTCTGTTTGTATGGAGACCATCTGTGGGGGGGAGGGGGTCAGTAGGCCTGTTAATAGACCTAATAGTAGTAGACAGAACAAAATCAGCAAAGATTTTAAACAATACGGATTCTCTTTTCAAGTTAATATTGCTTCTTTAAATACTCATGATGTGTGCCCCATTTATTATGCATCATTCAAAGACGAGGCCCTGAGGGGACTGCTGGGTCCCCCCATCATGCGGGGGTTGTGGGGGTGTACTTTACAGGCCTGTCTGTACTGTAACTCTGGAAGATCTCCACTTGTCTAACAGACTATTGAAACTTTGTATGAACTTCATATACATTTTTAATGAACATATTTTTGCACACCGCAGATTTTGTCCCCGATCACTTACACTGGAAGCGCATTAGAAAGGGATCTTTTAATGATTACAGCAAGAAAGTTCATGTGTGCACCTGACTGTCGTTCCTGTAAAGTGACTGTGAGTTGAATTTCTCTGTTGGGAGAGGGGTGTCTTTATTGATTTCACCACCAGATGGAGCCAAATTAAATTCTCATGGTGACTTTTAAAGGAGTGAAGTGTATATCCATGGCAACAAATCATCAAATCCTGTGTCTGTACAAAGACAAGAGAGTAACTCGTCGTTGGATAACAGACGTGATATGTAGATGATTGTTGTTTCTCTCTAATGCTGCTGTCAGGGGCCTCTGGGGCTGAAAGGTGAAAGGGGCCCGCTCGGGGAGACTGGTCCCAGAGGACTATTAGGACAGATGGGACCTTCAGGACCTCCTGGAATTGGGGATCCAGGCCCTCCAGGACCTCAAGGCAATGTGGGAGTTCTGGGACAGCAAGGAGATCCTGGAAAACCAGGTGAGAGTGGTTGGACTGCAGGATTGGACTGGACTGCATATTTATCAAGCGTCTCAGAGACAAATTCTCGCATTTTTTGTCCCACTTGCTAGGAGTAAAATGATTTTCTCAATGTTCTTCTGAGATAACTCTTGTCTGTCTGTGCGGATCTTTATTAGAGCTGCAGAGGAGGTTTAACCTGCAGGAGATGGAGGTCACACTGAGATATTCTGTGAGAGGAGAGAAGTTTTAACATGAAGCTTTTTAAAAGGTTGTTTGGACAAAAACAGAATCATTTCTGAGACTGACTTTGTGTTGGATGCAGAGGAGAACATGTGCTGTCTCTGCAGAAACTGATGTCCTCACAATGTTTTTTATAACAGAGAAAATGCAGCTGTCCGAACCAACAGTCAGCTTCAACAGTCCTAAAATTCAACTTGGATCAATAATTACTCAATGTTCCTCAGTGATAGAGGGCTAAAACCTATTTGGACTTGGATTCTGAGATGCTTGATGAATACGGGACCTGAACACAGACTAACGACCACTCTGTCTGTTTGTTCATTCAGGGGAAAAAGGTTCTCCAGGTGAAATCAAAACCTATCCAGGTGATCCAGGAGAGAAAGGAGAGAAAGGTTTATCTGGAAACCCCGGACCTGAAGGTGAGACGGATCCATCTGCTGTATCAGCTTACTGTGTGACAACTGGTTTGTGCTCATTTATTTGGAAAGATGTAGCACTAAAACACATTGTCATCTGACCTGATAAAGGTGGGACCTGTTTTATTACCTTATCTTGAGGCTCTGCCTTGAAGCGTTTAAAGACCTTCATTTTTTCAGTTTTGCGCTTTCATGTTGCATATTCCTAAATAGATGTGTTTAACGTAATTACCACTAGGCAAAATACTTTGACCAGTGAGTGGGAGGAAGGGAGATTTATAGGGGCCTTCTTCTATAACTTCTTTAACTGTAAACTTCTGTGATCAGTGTCTTCTTGCAAACATAAACAACCTACACAAACCACACTTTTCCACATAATCACCAAAACAATTCATTCCAACAGAAAACATGCAGCTCTGTCAGTCTCTGTATGTTTACCTGACTCACCTGTTGTCTCTGCTGGTCTCAGGTGTGACAGGAACTCCAGGTGATCGAGGATCTGTTGGTCCAAAGGGAGAAAAGGGAGATGAAGGATTTTCAGTCCAGGGCCCCCCAGGCTTCCCAGGGGTCAAAGGTCAGGTTTATGAACAGTGTTAAATAAAACAGCTGAGGCTTTAAATGAACTGAAGAGGATACATAACAGTAAAACATTGTTTTTGTCTGGCTCAGGACTCAAGGGCATTCAAGGAGCTCCAGGTTTACCAAGTTTTGGTATCAAGGGACGGGCTGGGCCATCAGGCCCTCCAGGGATGCCGGGCCCCAAGGTAACGTTGACTCATACAGACAGGAAGTAAACGTTCAGACGGGTTTGAGCCCAGAAACCTCTGAACACAGAGAAAAGTTTAGAAATACAGACTGCACAAACAGTCCAGCGGTCAAATTTGCACGATTTGCTTTCTGTTTGAACACACTGATTTGTCAGTGAATCACCAAATCTCTCATATAATCTGATCTGCTGCCCCTGATCTGGTTTAGCTATAGGAACTAAAGCTGGTTTGGTTGGTTGCTTTAGGCAGGTCAGAGACAGGACAGGAATGTGAGCTATAAAACCACATCCACATCATGTGTGGTGGATGGTAGAGAAGAAAGATGCTCATGACTGACGATGACGGTTCACATCATGGGACAACTGAAGGTTGTATCGACAGACTTTGTCTGAGGCGTCCATGTTTGTTTGGTTTTCAGACTCATCTATTCGAGTCAAAAATCTCAGAGATGTCAGAAACATGTAAGAGTTTTACATTCATCATTATGACTCGGATGTTGATGCAAACTCTGTTTACAGGTCGGAAACTATTTATACAAATGATTTATTACGACTAACTGATTATTATTACTCCCATGGATGTAAACAGAAGTCATGGTGAGCAGTCTTTCAGCAGTGTTCCTCATCGTGTGGTGGTTTACTGTTTTCATGTTGGTCTCTGTGCTCACAGGGGGACAGGGGTATCGGTTTCCCAGGTCAGCAGGGTCAGTCAGGCCCTCAGGGAGAAGATGGCTCTGTGGGGCCCCAAGGAAACCCCGGACCCCAAGGACCAGATGGAACTCCAGGACCTCCAGGACAAGACGGACCACAAGGACCCAAAGGTAGCTCGTTTAAGATCTGATGAACCAGTACTGGGGAGCCAGGACCCAGAGATTATAACTAGTTAAAAATGAATCCACCAGTGCTGATGGCTCCAATGGTCTCCCAGCTTGACTTAACAACACAGGTTTGAAAACTCTGAGGTAAACTGATGTGTCTCACAGGTCGTAGAGGTCTGGATGGTGTACCCGGTCCTGTTGGTTCTGTTGGACTGTGTTTACCTGGACCTCCTGGACCTAAAGGAGAGCAGGGACGG
Source organism: Macquaria ambigua (assembly GCA_008360985.2). NCBI lineage: Eukaryota > Metazoa > Chordata > Actinopteri > Centrarchiformes > Percichthyidae > Macquaria > Macquaria ambigua. The sequence continues at coordinate 24,798 of VMKM01002941.1, forward strand.
ATGGGCATCATCGGATTCACAGGTACCAACTCTACAAGCTGGTGACACAGAGTTTGTGTCCCTTTACAGAATCTAATATCCACCTTCTCATCTGACTCTAAAAAAAATAAACTAAAATCACAATGAGGAAACTCACCTGTCTCTCAGTCTAACAGGGATCCTGTCTTGCAGGGGCCCGGGGCCCAAAGTGTGTGCAGGGTGACCCTGGGCTGCCCGGCGTGGGAGCCATGGGGTCTCAGGGGCCATACGGGGCCCCAGGATTTGATGGAACTCCAGGGCCAGTAGGAGAAGTTGGACTGAAGGGTCTGAGAGGGACCAATGGGGAGCCAGGAATCCCAGGTAAGAAGGCGTGGCCACACCTGCTCTATATATACATATTTCTAACATTTTATTTCTGTTTGGATTCAAATCTTCTGATCAACACCTTGAATCACTGTGGTCCAGACTGAAACATCTCAACATCTATCGAATGGATTGTGATGAAATGTGGTCCAGACATTCATGTTCCCCTCAGGATGAACTGTAATAACTTTGGTGATCCTCTGACTTTTCATCTAGCGCCATCATCAGGTCAACATGTTAATGTGTCCAACACTTTGGTTCCTGACCAAATACCTGCAGAACTAAACACTTTCCCATCAGCCTCAGCTGGACTCTGGACTGTGTTTACTCCTAATTAACATGCAAACACGCTAAACTAAGATGGTGAACATGGTAAACATTATACCTGCTAAACATCAGCATGTTGTCATTGTCATTGTGAACATGTTAGCATGCTGATATTAGCATTTAGCTAAAGTTCAGTCTCACAGAGCTGCTAGCATAGCTGTAGACTTTTTGGTAAAAATCAAAGCAACGTGTGAATATAAGTCAATGCAGTGACCTCACAAGTATAGTAACATCCACATATATGTGTGTTTTAGGTATCAGAGGGGACATGGGTCTTCCAGGAGTCCTCGGGAGTCCAGGGGATGATGGGAAACCAGGAGAGATTGGACAACCAGGACCGAAAGGTTTAATCTATCAGTCAATTAATCAATCAGTCAAACAATCAGTCCTTTTTGCCTGACTGTAACTGTCCTTGACCTGTCTGTCTTTCAGGTCAGATGGGTGTAGATGGGGTCAGAGGTTCTCAGGGGCCTCTGGGGCCTCAAGGAGACAGAGGAGAAACCGGACCAAAAGGAATCCAGACAGCTGTGGAGGTGTATGGAGATCCTGGAGACTCTGGAGACCCTGGTACTTTATTCTATTCGGTTCTATATGAATTTAGTAGTATTGTGAGAAACTACGTCGGGTATCATTGATTAGTTTTTAGTCGGTGTGAGCCTTTAATCCTCAGCAGATGTTGTCCTCTGTGTTCCTCAGGGTTCTATTCAGGGTCCCATTATATTGTCCATTTACACTTGTTTACTTTGACTCCTTCCGTTACATGTAAAGCTACAGCAAGCAGCTGGTTGGCTTAGCTTAACATAAAAACTGAAAACAGCTAGCCTGGCTCTGTCCAAAGGTTAGAAAATACACCTACCAGCACCTCTACAGGTCACTGAATAACATGTTATATCTCGTTTATTTAATCTGTACAAAAACTGAAGTGTAAAAACGGGTTACATGTCTGATTGTTTCTTAGCTGGGAGCAGTAACTTCCTGGAGTCTCAGCTGGTTGCCTGGCAACTGCTCAGAGCCAAGAAATAGTCCAACACATAACTACCGTAAAATGACAAAACTGAAAAAAAAAGGAAAAACCGAGCCTAAACATCAACATCAATTCAAGCAAACAAACATCAATTCCAGGATAACTATGAATATTGAAACAATATCCACTGTCATTTTGGTGAAAGGGGAAAAGAGCACATAATTTAAAGCGTATGATTCAGGGCGGCAGTGGCTCAGGAGGTAGAGCGGGTCGTCCACTCATCACAGGGATTTCATTCGTCGAAGTGTCCTTGGACAAGACGCTGAACCCCAAATTACTCCCGATGGTTGGCCAGCACCTGTGTGGTAGCTCACAACCTTGTAAAGGGTTATGGATAAAAGCGCTATATAAATGTAGCCATTTATTTATATAAAATTCATAGTAAAACATCACAACACATGTAGGATTACTGTAAGTCATTTGAGCTCCACCTTCTAATAAATATACTCCAGGTGTGTTGTTCTACCTGTCTGTGACCTGTTTGACTGCTTCCTGTCTCACCCTCAGGGCCCATAGGTTTCACTAGTACTAAAGGAGAGATGGGCCTCCCGGGGCCACAGGGCCGAGATGGGAGCAACGGTAGACCTGGAAATGCCGGGCCGCGAGGTGAACAACTGAAAATATTGTTTGCTTGTTTGTTTGTTTGTTTGGAGTCGTATTAGCTACCAGTGCTGTAGTATATACTCTTCCTGAAGTCCACTGAAAACCTAAAAGTGTCGCTTTACATGATGAATGTGTGTGTCTGTCAGGACTTCCTGGAGACCCTGGCAGAGATGGAGAGAGAGGTCCTCCTGGTCCCTGTGGACTCAACGGTTACCCAGGAGAGATGGGGAAGCCAGGTAACGCTGTGTCACAGCAAACATTTAAAAAAGGCAAATAGAGTAGGATTTTACTGTCTCATCACAAATATTATCAGTATCTGCAGGGATTGATTTGGTTGTTGATCAGTTCCAGTGATACTAACCCCATTTTTCTAAAGTCATTAATTAAATATAGATTAAAATTATTAACTACTGCAGAACATTTGTGTGGAAACAAGACTAGAGCAATACACAGGCTTTAAGAACATCAAACTCAGCTCTGCAGCAAAACTAAAGCTTGAAAAAGAACAACTTTAGCTGTCTGAAACTGACTAAAACATCAACCTGGAACAGCATGCAGACTTTAAGAAGACAAACGTTCACTGGGATGATCTCTCTCTTTTCTGTCCAGGTTATAAAGGCGAGAAAGGCTGTGCAGGGCCTTGTGGGCAACCTGGTTCAGATGGAATACCAGGACCAGGAGGACCTAAAGGTCTTAAAGGAGAACCGAGTCCACCTGGACCAGGATCTAAAGGATTTCCAGGAGGGAAGGTATCACACACAAACATGACTAACCCTAACCCTCAGCGATATCAGATTCATCAGTTTAAATTTGTGCTGGTGGTACTGCTGTCAAACTAGAGGTCCAGCTGTTATAATTAGTTGCAGAAAAGGCATATGATTGGGTGGAGTGTCAATATTTATGGGATGCCCTATTATAAATTAATTTTAAGATGCTTTTACCCCTAAACTGTTATCTTCGTATGCAGATGATGTTTTTATTTTGCCATTCTCCCATTCTCTACCAGTTTTTTCTAGACAGAGAATTCATCTGTGAAATTGGTTTTACTTCTATTAACATCCATGATTCTCTTTAGTAAAATTCATGTTTTGTTTTTTATCCTTCCATTATTCCCTTCCCCTAATTCAGCCCAATGACCTCTCTCTTACTTCTTTCAGTTTTTACCCCTGATACAAAGGCTTCAGGAACATAAAATAAACAGCAAAATATTCTAAAAAAGACTATAAAAAGACTATAAAACGTCTATATTTCTTGCCTCCTCTATCTCTGTTTTTGATGGTTGCTGTTTTATGTGTTATGCTTAATTTGACACATTTGACGTATTTATGTTTTTATGACCTGGATATCTTCTGTTATAGATTTAAAAGCCTCTTAGAAACAATGATAATGTGTCTTCTCCTCCTCTGTCCTCCTCTCAGGGGAATCCAGGACATGTTGGATTTCCAGGTATGAAGGGGAACCCAGGGGACAATGGAAACTTTGGTCCTCCAGGAGACTGTGGCCCCTGTGGCCCCATAGGATATTCTGGACCCCCAGGATGCAGAGGTCTGAACACATTCGTCACAGTTTGTACATCATCTGCAGTTTAAACAGTTAATACATCAAATATCTGCAGTGTATATGTGTCAGCACAGATTACAACACCTTCCTCAAGCTGAACGAAAGCCTCTGTTACCTGTCTGTCTGTCTGTCTGTCTGTCTGTCTCAGGTCATCCTGGGTCTCCTGGGGAAAAGGGTTGTGATGGTCCTCCAGGGACAAATGGCCCTCCAGGACCCACTGGCCTCACAGGTACATAAAGCAGTGTTAGAGGATTATTAATGGCATCAGGTAGCAGTACTCCACAACAACACTGCTGCTGATCTAAGAACGTTAATGTGGTATCCAGTGACAGCTCTACTGTCTGTCTGTTAACAGGAAGTTATAAAAACAGGCAGATAACTGTCCTCTTAGTAAGTTCATTATATCTTCATTTTCAGGTAACAAGGGGGCTCCTGGAGATCCTGGTCCAGCTGGTCCCAGAGGAAACCAGGGACAGGATGGGATACCTGGACCTCCTGGGGAGAAGGGAGCCATGGGAGGTAGGAGACCGGACTGGATGAATATGAATCTGATTGGACAGTGATCAGTCACCATCATTATTCTGATTGGATATTTAAGTGCTCAGTTTAGTTGTGAACAGTTTAGGTTTGTGATTCAGCTCATAACCTAGTCTGGTGGTGGTTTGTTTTTCTCTCTTCTGATTGGTTGCCCAGCTTCTCGAGTCGGACCCCAGGGCCCAGAGGGGGAGAAAGGTCCACCTGGTGAGTCCCCACGTGTGATTATGAGTTTAGTTTTCAGTCAGAACTAAAGAAGAAGAAATAAAACACGCTCTCCACCTCCTCTGGTATCCTCAGGGAGTGCTGGGGAGGAGGGTCATCCTGGTCCCTGTGGTCCTCCTGGTCCCCGTGGTCCTGGGGGACACCCAGGTTGTCCTGGTCCTTCTGGACTTCCTGGTCCCCCTGGTTGTCCCGGCAGGGAGGGAGTCTGCACTGAAGGAGGCAAAGGAGAAAACGGATTCCCTGGAGGACGAGGACCCAAAGGTGACGAGACACATTGAGTAGATGAACCAATGAGTTGAAAAAAAATCACACCACATTCAGTAGCTGTTCTGGAGCTTCTGACCTTGATGTTCAAATTTCCATTCCTCTGTGCACTTTCTGTACCCTGAGAGGATCAGACCTAGGAGGCCCATAGGAGGAAGAGGGACAAGTATCAGGAGCTGGTATGGCACTGTCCCCCCACTGTCGGGGGGGCAAATAGGAGAGCTATCAGGACCACATCACAGGTCCTCACATAACTGTGGATCAGAAGGAGAGATCTGTGGGGTAGTGCTGCTGGGGCACAAGTCAGGCTCTCATCAGCCTTAGCTGGGTCGCCTGGGTGAGGGTATCTGATGCTGAAAGACCTGAAACACTTGATGACCCCGGGTCACGTCACTGATGATGTGTCCCAGTGCACTGCAGGGTGTTTCTTAGAACCTGGTTTATGACCAAATACCTGCATAACTATTGACATTCTCATCAGCCTCAGCTGCACTTTGACGTGAACATTTAGTTTACAGCCTTGCAGAGCTGATAGCATGGCTGGTGTGAACTCAGAGTTCATACAGGTGTGAACTCTGAGGTCTCGTTCACACCTGTAGTTTAGTTCAGTTGGTCTGGACCATTGTTGCCTTTTAGTTCTGGTCCGTGCCGAGATAACATAAATCAGATAATCATGAATCAATATCATCTGCATACAAAGACAGGTAAACTAGATTTCTTTACATGATATGTGTCTGTAAATGAAGGTTAAAAGAACACCGTTGCTAAATTACCTTTTGTGAAATGTACCTGTGGTGAGGGAGCCAATATCTGAAAATAATCAAGTCTCTCTCTCTGTAGGTCCACCGGGCTATCAGGGTCCTCCTGGTCCTCCAGGTCCTGGTTTTAAAGGGGAGAAGGGATATAAAGGAGCAACAGGTGACCCAGGACCACCTGGTTGCCCTGGTGACCCTGGCCCACGAGGCACCCCAGTCAGTACATCCCATAGTTTTAATGTAACAGAAATTCAACTGAATCAATATACACTCAGAATCCAGTTTATCTTAGACCTTAGACTGGAAGGATCCAGTCAATGGTCTTAACAGAATCAAATGTGTGTTGGATTAAACCTTAAAACACACCTTTGAGTGTATTTAATACAGTTCTTGTTGTTGACAGGGTGAAAACAGACCACCAGGCCCACGTGGACCCCAAGGCCTGATGGGAGAAACTGGTGTCACAGGACCTGTTGGTAAGAACTCCAGTCACATAACCAGTATACTGAACAAACAGTACTCTCTCCCACCATCATGTACATTCATCAGTCAGCATCCATGGTCATCATCCCGGGGGGAACAGGGCAGTCTTATCTGACGTCTCTGTAGAGTTTGAAACAGAAGATAGAAAAACGTTTGGAAAATAAACTTTGGTCTCAGAGTGTGAATCTGATATTTGTTGCGGCCACATGATGAGTTTGAAGGTAAAGTGTATCTTCATGTTCCATTGAACAGTTGAACAGAGCTGCCTCTGTGGACTCCTTGTGTGTGTTTCAGGTCTGAATGGGGAGGGTGGACCACCAGGTAATGACGGCTCACAAGGACCTCCAGGACCACCTGGGAGGAGAGGTAACACAGTGACATCACACAGTGGACAGCAAACTATCCAATCACAGCAGCCACACACCTGAATACTACTGCGACACAGTACTACTGAGTACTAATACTGCTGTCTACTGAGTACTAATACTACAGTGTACTGCCCTGTACTGAATACTGTATGCTGGTAGACTGAATGTAGTACTGAATATTGCTCCCTGAAGGCCAGAGGGGGAAGGACGTATCCAGGGAGGTGGTGTTGTTGCCAGGAGACAAGGGCTTAGCTGGAGAACTGGGACCCGCTGGACAAAAAGGACCCCCAGGGGCCCGAGGGAGACCTGGAGGTCCGGGTGAGTCTGGACTAATATTTCAGTCTTCAGGCTTTAGGTGTGAGCGGCGTAAATGCAGTTTTAGATACAAACAGAGTAAATGGAGTTTTAGAAGCAGTTGTGTATTTTGTGGCTGCAGGTATTAAGGGCATCAGAGGGAGGGCCGGTAGAAGAGGACAATGTGGTCGTCCTGGACTGAAGGGGGATCAGGGAGATCCAGGATTCCCTGGACCAAAAGGTAAGAAATCTGATCTTTAGTCAGCTCGTAAACAGAACTCGTCCAGAGCATGGGAGTTTTGTAAATAGTCCTAAATACTCAGTAGTTCTCTGAGAACTCAATTCTCGTCTGGTTAGACAATTTGGCTGAATCCAAATGTCCGGACTTCCCTGCACACAGTCTCAGTAACTTAACGGGTGCGTTCCTGGAAAATCTGCAACTCTTGAGGGCCATCCATATTTATTTCTGAAGACGTCTGTTTTTCTTCATCAGTGTAGATAGTTTTATTCAAAACTGATCAGTCAAAATTGATTCTTTGAAGTAGTAGTACTGAGCGTATCAAAATGAATACTTTTGATACTTTAACTACAAAGTTGTTTGAGACGCAGTTGTGTTGAAACGTTGGTCTGTTCGCACTATTAAGGGCTGCAGATCAAAGTCCTTTTTCTGCTGTCCTCGATCTGAGAAGCACCTGATTCAGCTGCAGACTGCTGGACGAACTGACTCTGTGTTGACAGGTATCACAGGTTCACGAGGTCCAGTTGGTGCTAAAGGTTTTCCGGGTCGACCAGGTCCCTGCAGGGACGCACCAGAGAAGGACGGCTTCCTGTTCACCAGACACAGCCAGGAACTCTTTATCCCAGAATGCCCTGCAGGATCTACTCAGATGTACAGTGGATACTCACTGCTGTTCATCAACGGAAACAACCGAGCACACGGACAAGACCTCGGTAACACTTAGTAGATTTACTCAAGTACTGCACTGATGATGTACTGTTTTGAGGTACTTGTACTTTACTTGAGTATTTTTATTTTATGCTACTTTATAAGTCTACTTTTCAGAAGGAAATATTGTACTTTTTACTCCACTATGTTTATACTGGGCAGCAATAGTTACTGATTACTTTGCTCAATAAGATTATTCTTCTGAAACAAAGAATAAAACACCCAAAATACAATAAAGATAAAAACTGTAAAGTAGTTCTCAACCAGCTACAACATTAAAAAACATACTGCGTACACATTTTTGTATCAATAATAATAACCCAATTGCATATATATTGATATCATATTTTGAGAGGGGTGACAGTACTTTACTTTTTTAAGTATATTTTCCAGATAATACTTTAAGTCAAATTTTGAATGCAGGACTTTTACTTTTACTTAAGTATACAATCTGAATACTTCTTCCACCACTGCATGAGACAGACAGCGAGAGACAGACAGATAATGAGAGACAGACAGATACTGCAGACAGGTCATTAAAAAGAGTTCATCCTGTGGAGAGCAGAAATAAGATTTAAGAGTAAGATGGACTAATAAACGGACTCTTAATGTACTTTACAAAAACACATCATTCACTCTGTCGTGAAAACATTTGCTCGTCCTTCTCTCAATTCAATTCAATTCGCTTTATTGGCATGAATGTAACAACTTTCTGTCTCTCTCTGTCTCTCTCCGTCTCTCTCTCTCTCTGTCTCTCTCTCTGTCTCTCTCTCTCTCTCTCTGTCTCTCTCTCTCTCTCCAGGTACATTAGGTAGTTGTTTACCTCGTTTTACCACCATGCCCTTCCTGTTCTGTAACACTGACAGCACCTGTCGCTACGCTTCACGCAATGACTACTCCTATTGGCTGTCCACCAAAGAACTACTGCCAAGCAGCATGCCGTTCATCTCCGGGGATTCACTGAAGGAATACATCAGCCGGTAACACACACACACACACACACACACACACACACACCAAACGACATGTGTTTACCATGAACATGTGTGTTACCGTGTGTTTCCCGTGTTGAAGGTGTACTATATGCGAGGCCAGAGCCAACGTGATCGCTGTCCACAGTCAGACCAGTTTTATTCCAGATTGTCCTTCAGGCTGGGACCCTCTCTGGTCCGGATACTCCTTCGTGATGGTGAGATAATAATGTTGGGTCGGGTTTGAGTTGAGCTGTTCTCCTTTAAAATGGACTTTAGAAGAACTGTTTAAAGTAAAGTGGCTTGTTCCATCAATCAGTTAACTGTCTTCTCTAAGCAAACCTCTCATATCAAAATATAAACTGAGATCTCAAAAATATAAGAAATAAAAACCCACTGAGGTGTTCAAATGCTAAAGAATGCCACCTCTTGCTTTTCCTACAGTGCATTTTAACAAAATGTGTCTGTTGAAACTGAGGCACAATCTGAAATAAAGACCATAACCGTCTACCAAAACCAGCATAAAACACACAACTTCAGATGTGACAGAAATGTTCTTACTGAAGCCTCTCTGAACATTGCCAGATGAGAGAAGATAAAGATGTTATTACACTCACCTGAGTCGCCTTCAGTAGCACGAGCATCAGTGATGCCGCGAGTGCTTTACAGGCTTCTTTTGTCCTGGGTTTTGCCTCTCTGGCTACATACAGGCTGCCCTACCTTATTGGTGAAGGTTGCTTTGACCTTTGACCCTTGCTGTTGGTGCTGTTGGTCTTTAGGAAACAGGAGTGGGGGCGGAGGGGTCGGGTCAGCCTCTGGCCTCTCCTGGATCCTGTCTGGAAAACTTCAGGAAGATTCCCTTCATCGAATGTCACGGCAGAGGAACCTGCAACTACTACACCGACTCCTACAGCTACTGGCTGGCTGCTCTCAACCCCAACGACATGTTCAGGTACAGTACACCTTTAAGGACGTGTTCAGGTACAACACATCTTTAAGGACGTGTTCAGGTACACGTTCAGGTACATCTTTAAGGACACGTTCAGGTACACCTTTAAGGACACGTTCAGGTACGAAACACGTTTATCATAATGTTCAGTTATGCAATACCTTTTAAAACCATGTTCAAGTACATAAACCCTTCAGGAGCACAACAGTGTCATCAACATATTCAGGTACACAACACCTGCATCAACACTTTCAGGTAGGAAACACCTGCATCACTGTGTTCAGGTACACTCCAGCTCCATCACTTTTAAATTGGTTTGGATTTGTATCATTTGAGTTAGAACCAATGTACTGACACTGGATCAATATTTAGCTCTGAGACTGAATATGTGGTTATATATTGTGATGAAGTTTCAGTTTCAGATTTGAATGAATGTTTAAATATTTTAACAAGCGGTTTCCTGACTGAGACTGTTTTGTGAGTGAAATGAAATCCACAGAGCTCTGCTGTTTGTCTGTGAATCTTCTGAAAGCACTAATAAATAATCACATGATAAATCAATATGAAGGTTTAATTTAATTGGTTTAATCAATCCAACTATGACAAATACATACAATAAAATGTAAACATTATATTTAGATAGATAGATAGATAGATAGATAGATAGATAGATAGATAGATAGATAGATAGATACTTTGATCTCCAAGAGAAAAAATACAATATAAAATAACAATATAAAATTAAAAAATATGAAATTAAAAAAAATAATTAGCATCTGACAGTTCTTGTTCAAAGGTGCAGTTGTGCAAAATGGCAGTGTGTGACATACAGTTGTGCAGCAGTCGGTTTGTACACACTTGAGTCCACATGTAGATGTGTGTGTGTGTGTGATAAAGTGCATGTGTCCAAGGTGCGTGGTGTGAGTGTGTAGTGAGTCCGGAGCTTGTTTTGTGTTATCGATCCCCCCGAGAGGTGTTGTAGAGCCGTATGGCGTGGGGGATGAACGATCTCCTCAGTCTGTCCATGGAGCAGGACAGTGACAACAGTCTGTCACTGAAGCTGCTCCTCTGTCTGGAGATGGTGCTGTGCAGTGGATGATTTGGATTGTCTATGATGGACAGGAGCCTGTTCAGCATCCGTCGCTCTGCCACAGATGTCAGGCTGTCCAGCTCTGAGCCAACGACAGAGCCTGCCTTCCTGACCAGTTTGTCCAGGCGCGCTGCGTCCTTCTTCTTGAGGCTGCCCCCCCAGCACACTACTGCGTACAGGAGGGCGCTCGCTACCACAGACTGGTAGAAGATCTGTAGCAGCTTCTTGCAGATGTTGAAGGACGCCAGCCTTCTGAGGAAGTACAGGCGGCTCTGTCCTTTCCTGCACAGAGCGTCTGTGTTGGCAGTCCAGTCCAGTTTATCATCCAGCTGCACTCCCAGGTATTTGTATGTGTGTACCACCTCCACACAGTCCCCTTTGATGATGACCGGCTCTGGGTGCGGCCTGGGTCTCCTAAAGTCCACCACCATCTCCCTGGTCTTGGTGGTGTTGAGGAGCAGGTGGCTCGAGTCACACCATGTGACGAAGTCCTTGATCAGTTCTCTGTACTCATCCTCCTGTCCACTCCTGATACAACCCACTATGGCTGTGTCGTCCGCGAACTTCTGTACATGGCAGAGCTCTGACTTGTACTGAAAGTCGGACGTGTACAGGGTGAACAGGACCGGAGAGAGCACAGTTCCCTGCGGTGCTCCTGTGCTGCTGGCCAGTGTCAGACCTACAGTCCCCCAGCCTCACATACTGAGGTCTGCCAGTCAGGTAGTCTGTGATCCATGCCACCAGGTGTGATCCTACTCCCATCTCTGTCAGTTTGTCCCTGAGGAGCAGTGGCTGGATGGTGTTAAAGGCGCTGGAGAAGTCCAAAAATGTAATCCTCACAGCACCACTGCCTCTGTCCAGGTGAGAGAGAGATCAGTGGAGCAAAAAGATGATAGCATCCTCCACACCCGTCTTCTCCCGGTAAGCAAACTGCAGAGGGTCAAGAGCGTGGTGGGTCTGTGGCCTCAGGTGATGGAGCAGCAGCCGTTCCATGGTCTTCATCACGTGCGACGTCAGGGCAACCGGTCTGAAGTCATTCAGCTCACCAGGGTGTGGTTTCTTAGGGACTAGAATGATGCAGGATGTCTTCCATAGCTGGGGAACCCTCCCCTGTCCCAAGCTCAGGTTGAATATGCGCTGAAGGGGGTGTCCCAGCTCCCTCGCACAGGCCTTCAGTAGTTGCGACGATACTCCATCTGGACCTGCAGCTTTGCTGGGGCGCAGCCTCCTGAGCTCTCCACAGACCTGAGCTGCTGTGATCGTCGTGGGTGGTGTGAGGGGGGGAGGGGAGGTGTCCTCTTCTTTGCTGGAGAGTTTTGACCATAAAGTTCAGTGTTGCAGCGTTGTGCAGTCCCATTACACACCAGCAGAGGGCGGTGTCTCTGTTCAACCAGCAGCTTTAAAACAAAGTGATGGAGGATGAACATTTCATTTAAATTAAGAAATGTTTATAATATTAATCTCAAAAAATATAATCTGAATTTTACACTGGAACAAGTTAGACTGAATAAACACACCTGATTGGCTGGTTATTGTTTTTAATCTGGTTGGTGATGTCTCTCTGTCTGTCTCTCTCTCTCTCTCTCTCTCTCTCTCTCTCTCTGTCTCTCTGTCTCTGTCTCTCTCTCTCTGTCTCTCTCTGTCTCTGTCTCTCTCTCTCTGTCTCTCTCTCTGTTTCTCTCTCTCTGTCTGTCTCTCTCTCTCTGTCTCTCTCTCTGTCTCTCTCTCTCTGTCTCTCTCTCTCTCTGTCTCTGTCTCTCTCTCTCTGTCTCTCTCTCTCTCCCTCCCTCCCTCTCTCTCTCTCTCTCTGTCTCTCTCTCTCTGTCTCTCTCTCTCTCTGTCTCTGTCTCTCTCTCTCTGTCTCTCTCTCTCTCCCTCCCTCTCTCTCTGTCTCTCTCTCTCTGTCTTTCTCTCTGTCTGTCTGTCTGTCTCTCTCTCTGTCTCTGTCTCTCTCTCTCTCTGTCTCTCTCTGTCTGTCTCTCTGTCTGTCTGTCTCTCTCTCTCTCTGTCTCTCTCTGTCTGTCTCTCTGTCTCTCTCTCTCTGTCTTTCTCTCTGTCTGTCTGTCTGTCTCTCTCGCTCTCTCTTTGTCTTTCTCTCTGTCTCTCTCTCTCTCTCTCCTGTATTAACATGTGTGTGTATGTCTCTCGCCCTGCAGTAAACCAAGGCCTCACACTGATAAAGGAGAGTTTCCAGACAGTCTGATCAGCCGCTGTCGAGTCTGCATGAAGCAGCCGTGAACATTAACACTACTGCTACTGATACTACTGATACTACTACTGTAAATACTACTGCTGCTAACACTACTGATATTAATAATACTGATAACTTCTGCTCTTGTGTACTCACACCAGCAGTGAGCGTGAGACAGAGAGATGTGATTCTTGACCAATCATAGGGCAGATGTGTTCACCTTCTGCTGTAAAACGTCTGCTGACTTCCTGTAAACTTTCAAATAAAAACAATGTCAGAGGCTGTCCAATTACAAACCAACTTTATAATTAATATGTCAGCAAAGAGAAAATCCTCGCTTCTGATTGGCTGGCAGGTGTTTGTTAAAAGTGCACACATGGACACCTCAGACAAAGTTCAATCAATAATCAATAAGATGATTTAACCGTTTAGTGTTCTCACCACCATCTCTTCCTGTGTGTGTTGCTGCTGCTACTGTTACTACTGCAGTTACTACTTCAACTGTTACTACTTCAGCTGTTACTACTTCAGCTGTTACAACTTCAACTGTTATTACTTCAGCTGTTACTACTGCAGTTACTACTTCAACTGTTACTACTTCAACTGTTACTACTTCAGCTGTTACAACTTCAGCTGTTACTACTGCAGTTACTACTTCAACTGTTATTACTTCAGCTGTTTACTGCTGCGGTTACCCTTCCTTCTTCCTTCCTTCTTCCTTCTTCCCTTCCCCCCACTGCAGTTCCTGGCTGTTATTCTTCAGCTGTTACTACTTCAGCTGTTACAGCTTCGGCTGTTACAGCTTCGGCTGTTGTGCTTCGGCTGTTGCACTGCTGCCGAGTTACTACCCAGCCCCCATTTGCTGCTTCCAGCTGTTGACCCAAAAGCCCATTTCCATTCCACTGATTCCTTCCATTCATTCCTTTCATTTTGATTCCATTCCTTCATTCCATTCCTTCCATTCCATTCCTTCCTTTTATTTTGATTCCTTCCTTTCCATTTTCTTTGATTCCTTCAGCTGTTACTACTGCAGTTATTACTTCAACTGTTCTGCTTCTGCTCACTATGTTTTGATATTTGACACAGTTCACAGTTGTGAGTATGTAGAAGAAAATCTGTGTACACAGTACTACTATTACTACTAGCTGTGCTACTGTTACTAATGGAAGTACTGCTACTACTACTGATACCATTATCTACAAATCTAACTACTGCTATTGTAGTACTACTGCTGCCACTACTGCCACAACTACTAGTACGACTAATACTAATACTATGAGTGGAACTGCAGCACCTCCTCCTGCCAGAGGAGGGCGGAGCTCAAACACCACAGAAGAAGAAGAAGAAGACCTGGTCCGGCTGCAGTTCCTCTAACAGCCACCAAATGGAGCTCCATGAAAACTTGAAGTGAATGAGAAAAACCCTGCACGGCAACAGAGTGTGGAGCTCTCTGATTGGACGAGTCTCACAGCAATGCACTCTGGGTGTCGTAGTTGTCTTCTGTCATAAAGTTGTTCTGGACCTTTGACTGAGAACTGCAGGAACGCAGAACATTGTCTTTATATTCTTCATTAAATAATGATATTAAACATGTACAATACATTAAGTAATAACAGTGTTTACAGTCTGACATCTGAAAGGCTTCAAAAGCGTTCTTGTTCTCAGTTGTACATACTCTTATCCACTGATACATTGTGATAAATTGGGATAATGTTAATTTTGTTTTGTGAATATGATTCTTGTTGAATTTAATAAAACATGTTGTTTTACAGTTCAGTCACTTCCTGTGGTATCCTGTTCAAAACGCTTATTAAAACAGGTTTAAATCTGCCACAAAACACGTCATCTTAGTTACGCAGATAAACAGTCAGGTGTCCATATGAACACTGAATCAGAGTTGATCATTCCTCCTGTTCTGGACGTTAAAAGATCCTTTTCTGTCTGATCCTTTTCACCTTTCACTTTCACTGGAAGTGAGAAGTGAGAGAAACAAACAGCAGGTAAATCATTCAGGTCTCAGTAATATGAATTAAGTCAAATGTTTCTTTGTGTCTTGGACACAAACATGTCAGTAAGATTCATCAAGAGTTATTTTTGTAACAGTTTAATGAGTGTACTGTAATAATGTGCTGTAAGAGTAATAAAGCTGATAAATCCTGCCTGTGATCAATGTTCCCCACATGAAACTATTGATATTCTAATTTATTTACATTTGGGATTTTCTGGTAACAGTTTCATTTCTGTGACACTTTGATCAAATTCACTCAGTGACTCAGTGTGGAAACACAAACTGTACGCATCACCGGGAGGAAGTGTGATGTCATCGGTTTCCCATCATGCCCCTGTGTGTGTGTGTGTGTGTGTGTCCGTCCATGCCAGCGGCTCCTTGGCAACGGCTGCTCACTGTTAATATGTTACCACGGCAACCAGCTGTTGCTAATGTGTTGTTTATTAGCATCCGGAGAAAGTGATGATGAAAACGAGGATGATGAGGATGAGGATGAAGGTGGTGGAGATAAAGATGGAGGTGAGGATCATCATCTTCATCTTCAGCTAATTAAAACGTAAACTCTTATAAGATTCTGTCTTAATATTATTCTGTGTGGATTCTGGCTGTTTGGTCTGATTAGCCTTTGAAAGCCTCCCTTACTGTAATCCTGTGAAAGACGCTTCCTGTGTTGGTGCGTCAGCCCTCACTAACTCTCTTTGTGCTTTTACAGATTATAGATGAATAAATGATTATTAGAGACGTATTTTGATGATTAGAGCTTTAGATTAGAGAGCAGAATCCGTCCGTCACCTCACAGGCCTCAGAAGTCAAAGGTCACAGAGTCCTGACAGAGGGAACAACACAGAGAGCTGCATCCATCAGCAGCAGAGACCCGGTGATGTGGGTGTTTCTACGCTGATCTGTGGACAGACGGACGGACGGACGGAGAATCTGTTGCAGAGTTTAAGATTTAAAATTTAACAAACACCTGGCTGCCACCAGAGGGTCTCAGTTCAGATACTTCCATTAGTACACTTCCATGTAGTTCACTGTGTACACTGTGTACTTACTTGCATAAATTAAAACTGACAGGGTACTGTTGTCTCAAATTGTTGTGCACTTACCGGAAATGACAATAGCATCATTTGACCGCTTCTTCTTCTTCTTCTTCTTCTTTTTAATGGCGAGTTGCAGCCGGGCAGAGCATTATCGCCAACACTGACCACAATTGTTGGCCGCCAAAATATCTGCCGGCCTGTTTGCACACTTGACTTCAATTCAGTTTTATTAAAAATAAATAAAAATGAATGTGCTTTTACTTTTAGTGTGGTGTTCACCAATTTATAGACTTTTTTCATGACAGCAGCATCGTCACTGCCCTCTCATCTTTCAGCCAATCACATGTCCTCTACCTCTTAAGCTAGCAAGCTAAACAACTGCTACCAGAATTAGCCTGTTAGCTCCTGTTAGCTCGAGCAACAACAATGCCAAAGTCATTCTGAATCAACCAGCTAACTGCTGTAAATAAACACGGAAACTAAACCTTGTTAGCTTTTATTCTCAACTCTACACGCTGCACATGCTACCTACCTAGCCAGCTAACTAGCTAGGCGGGGTTGTGAGCTTTACTCAGCATCAAAGTGTTAACGGCAGCAGCAGCTAACGTTAGCTGGTTAATTCAGAGTTACCTCAGTCAGCAGCATTTCGAATTTAAAGATGTTCCTCAGAGAAATACAATGAAGGTCAAGACAGACTCAAACCAACAGGAGCAAGCTAACAATGCTAACACACACAAATGTCACACAAACAAAAAATGTCTATTATTAAATAAAAACCTATAAAACATGTTGTTATAAAAATAAATGGATTAACATTTCAAAATAATGAGTTTTAATTATTTCTTCATGCAGGCGAGTCCTAAACGACCAAACATTTTATTTCCCGTGATAAGTTCATTTTATTTGTTTTCTTGAGATCATGAGTTATTTATGTCATTATCTCGAAGTAACAAATGTTGTTTTTCCGTCATAATGAGATATAGAAGGTTATATAAGGCCCAAATCATTGCAGGAACCTTTGGTTCTGCAGTGATTTATCTGGTTTACTTTACTGAACTTTCACTTGAAGTATTTTGTCACAGCGGTGTTACTGCATTCAGTCCTTCCTCTGACTGTGAGCGTTGGGATTCCCTGATGTCAGATCCACTCTGTCTCTCCACCGCAGAACATTTTAAACTAATATAAAGTGTTTTTCTGCCATATTAAAGTGAAGCAGCAGTCGTGTTTGTTCTGACTAAATGTTGAGTGGGCGACTCTCTGCTGCTGCCTCTTTGTTTAATGGAGATATCAGCAAGCGCTAATGAAGTCTGCTAATCCTCTGAACGCTCCGTTAATTCCTCTCCTCTTCAGCCGGACATTCTGCCGTTGTATTTGTTGAAGATGAGCGCCGGCGGCTGCAGAACGCTGCTGCTGCTGATAATTTTATTGTTTTATTGTTCAGACTCCATTTAAAGTCAATAAGGACTAATGGACGTTTGTTTAACTTGAATGTCAGCGTTCCTTCATCGCCTCGCAGCCTGCCAGCTGCCAATCACACATGTGACCTGCAGGAGGAGGAGCATCAGGCTTCAAAAGAGCAGCAGACAGAGGACCAGGACCAGAGTCAAGCCCAGAACCAGAACCAGGACCAGGACCAGCAGAAGATACCAGACCAGCAGACAGTAGGAACTTTCTTTTCTTCCTACGATCTGTTTTTCTTTCTTTCGTCTTTTCTACTTTGATTTTCCTTCCTCAGGTACCTCAGTGTATATTTTTTTCTTCTCCTCCTGGTATTTCAGCAGGTATGCAGTTCGTTATTCGTTGTCCCGCCATCTTGGCTCTCGTGGCGTTGGTTCTGTGTGGCCCAGGTGTTTCTTCACAGCTCGATAGAGACCAGGACCAGTACCAGAACCAGGACCTGGACCTGGAGCTGCGTCACCACCGGCTGCTGCAACGAGCTCGCAGCGCCGGACTCCTGTCACAGGTGAGAGAGCAAAGAACCAATCAGAAAGAAATACATTATAGCTAGTTATTTGGGTTGTGCTATTGCTGTGAAAGTTTGGAAGTTCAACTGTAAAGAGTTCTGACTTTCAATCGTTTTGTTGATTTGTGCCTTAACTCAAGTGTAAATAAAAGTGTAACATTTTTTGAGGTTTATAGCGCAACTGTTGCTGAATTAAAGCCTTGTTGGTTTCATGTGACAATTACAGGTTAATGCTAAATGCTAAAACAGTGCCATACAGTGCAGCAAACTGACTTGGTAATGTCAATTACACAGAAATATCAGTCCAAAGGTACGTTAGCCACCCTAAGCTACTTCTCATACACTGGATGCTGATAGCACCACGAATTGCGCATCACTTGCAACTGCTGTCTGCCCCGTCTCAAGGTCCAATTCACAAAAGATATTGTGCTGACAATGTCACAGCACAATTAGGGCCATAAAGTTTTGCAGCTGAGTGCAGTTTGCCCTTGTTTTGTGTCTGATTGCAATTCTCCATGTGGTAAAGTATAAATGGTGGCTTTGCACCAAGAACACAGCACGCAGGACGACAGCAGAGAGAAGGAGGAAACTGACATTTTCAGACAATCAAAAAGTGATATTCTGCTTTGAAATATCCGCTCATGAGCACGCCTGGCGTGCCGATGCTACAGCAAGCTACATTAACACTGCTGCTGTGTGATGGTCCAACATCTGACAATCTCACAATCAACAACTTCGATTGTGTACATAATGTTTCTTATATTTATTGTATTGTGTATATAATGTTTCTTTTATTTAATTTCTCTTTCTTTAATTGTTGTTTTATCTCTGTCTTTTGAGCTGCTGTAACGGTGAACTTTCCCCACTTTGGGATCAATAAAGTTTATCTTATCTTATCTTATCTTAACTTCAACAATCTCATCTGCTCATAGTCTGTCAGCCATCTGTTGGGACGTTTCCCTAACTTTAAAAAACGTCTTGTTGTTTTTCAGGATTGGAGTAAACGTGCAGTGGAGGACCTGCTGGCTCAGATGTCGCTGCCAGAGGCCGACACCCAGCGGGAGGCTGAGGTTGTTTCCATGGCAACAGGAGGAAGGATGAACCTGGAGCGGTCCGTCGACCCCCCCAACAACCTGCCTCCCCGTGAACGTAAAGCTGGCTGCAAGAATTTCTACTGGAAGGGCTTCACTTCCTGTTAAATCCCCGCCCAGGTACCTGACTGTCTGTTTAAGCCCCGCCCAGGTTCCTGACTGTCTGTTTAAGCCCCACCCAGGTACCTGACTGTCTGTTTAAGCCCAGCCCAGGTACCTGGTTTTCTTTTTAAGCCCCGCCCAGGTACCTGACTGCCTGTTAAATTCCAGTCCAGGTAACTTGCGTTTTGTGTCTCACCTGTCCTTGTTGTTTTGTTTCCAGCTGAGGCCGCACCTTCACCAGACCAACTGACCAATCCCAGATTACCTGGCCTTCACCTGAGCGACTGGACGGACCAATCAGCAGCTGTATGGCTGCTGTGTACCTGAATAATTAATGTAATTATCAATTAAAGAGAGAAATCAGTCAAGTTTGTGGCTCCGCCTCCCATCTGTCCAGAGTGTGAATGAGAATATTAGAAAACATACAGGTGTAAATCAGATTAAACACATGTAACGCTGAAACAATCTGTCAATTAACCATCAGCTGACAGAAAATTCATTGTAGTTTTATAATTGATCGATCGTTTTAGTTTATTTCTAATTCAGTATTAGAAAACTTCAAAATGTTCTTTGTTTTCATGATAAAGTTTCTGGTTGCTGTTGAACATAATAAGAAACCTGAAGACAAAACCTTCGATGAATTTCTTACAACATTTTATAGACAAAAAAAAAATTGTTTATTTGAAATAATAATCAATAAATGAATAGTAAAACTTGGCTGCGACTAGTTCAGAAATGACAGAATGTTTGCTGTGTGGACTGTTGACACAGAGTACTGGGAGTAGTACTGGGAGTAGTACTGGGAGCAGTACTGGGAGCAGTACTGGGAGCAGTACTGGGAGAAGTACTGGGAGCAGTACTGGGAGTAGTACTGGGAGAAGTACTGGGAGTAGTACTGGGAGCAGTACTGGGAGCATCATCCCTGATGGGGTCAGGAGTGTGCTCTGTCACACCTGTAACCACACCCAACAGTGATGTCACAGGGTCCTGGAGTACACCTGTACGTCGCCGCAGCAAGGTGAGAAGTCAAACCACTGGAGGTCAGCAAAGACAAGATTTTCAGGGGGTTGAGTTGCTCTTTAAAGTCCTCGTGGTTCAAGTATAAAAAATCATTCTGATTCATTTCTGCTTGAGCATCCTGATGAGACCGAGTCATGTCACCACTTCAGCTAAAATAATGTTGTGTCATTATCATACACAAGAAAACAGTGGTGAAATGAGAACAGAACTTCTTACATAAAACCAAAACTGCAAATCAAATCTGACACAAATAACGGCTCCTTCCTTAAACACAAGTCTAGTGCTTTCAGTCTGCAGAGATGGATTAAATCATCTCATAAAGAGCAATAACTTCATGTTCAGCCTCACATAAAACACAGAAACCTTTCTTTTCAGGGAGACATTAAAGTTGTTCACAGCCTGAATGTAATACACACACACACTCACACTCACACTCACAGATCTTGCAGTTATATTCTGCATCACAAACAATAAGTAAAGTTTTTCATAGGTTTGTAGCAAACATCATCAGACCATCTTTCCTGACTCATCTGGAACAGCTCACACTGATCATCATGAATATTTTATATTTATAATATTACACTTTAATCTAAAAAAAAAGACACGACGTTCAGCGGTGAGAGTGCACGTGTTCACATGCTGCACAGCCTCCCTGTGTGTGTGTGTGTGTGTGTGAACAGCAGCAGGTTTCAGTGTTTGAACAGAGAGAGGGTCGAGTCTAATTAACCTTTAATGGAGATCAGAGAGAGAGAGCAAATATTGACTCAACACATTAAACACTGCTGAGTGTGTGTGTGTGTGTGTGTGTGAGCCATTACAAAGCTAAAAGCACAACATTACTCAGACGTGTCTTTAAAGATATAAACCCTCTCACTTACATAAACTAAACTGCTGTGGCCCCGCCCACTGACAACATCCAAGCCACAGGATTGGTCGCAGGTTGATTGACAGGTCTGTTAATGCAGAGACTGTAACAGCAGACAAGCTTCACTTTGAACTGCAATAAAAATTAAAACACCTGATTGGAATCTGAATTTCCACCTTCAGCTGCTCACTGTGTGATTTACACTTTATGAAGCACACCTGTACAGACTCATGCAGTCCAATGCTGCAGCTCCACCCTCACACCTGCC
This sequence comes from Macquaria ambigua, assembly GCA_008360985.2. Classification (NCBI taxonomy): domain Eukaryota; kingdom Metazoa; phylum Chordata; class Actinopteri; order Centrarchiformes; family Percichthyidae; genus Macquaria; species Macquaria ambigua. The sequence goes on from VMKM01002941.1 coordinate 46,081, forward strand.
CTCACAGAGTCTGTAATGTCCAGTTTTGGGTGACACTGTCAGAAATGTGTAAATTCTCTGTTTATTACTGAGCTCATAGTTAACGGTGGTGTTTCAGGTTTTTTGTCCTCCCTGTTTACACCCATGAGGGGTCAGAATATTAGGAACCCCTCTGAACATAACGCAGTCCAGCACAGCACCATCGCTAACCCTCAGTGCTAACACATATCACTGAGTTAACTCCTCTGTGACAAAGTCAACAAAGACTTCATGGCACAACAGGTGGATCAGGCTCCATCCACACTAATCTGTTTTTACGCTGCTGACCCCGTTTTAGTTTAAAACTCCAGGCTGTGTTTTAGTGAGGACGGGAGGAAACAGAGACGTTTTAAAATGATGACGCAGACGACCACGTTCACTTCCTGATTGGGCCTTATCAGCCACAACGTGTCCTTCCCTGATTGGTCACGGCCGTATCACATGACCCTTTCCAGCCTTGACTCCCAGCGGTTAATTCAACATTAATAACGAACATCACTTCCTGTCAGTAACAGTTCCACCTGGTCGTTGGTCCAAGCACAGAAATCTCTGCTCTGACTTTTCTCCATCGCTGTTCTTCATTCGTAGTATTTCCTGAAACTAACTAAGCGACCAACCACAGAGCAGACAATCTGCTTCCTGTTTACACCGGCACGTGAATGGTCATGTGATATGTTTTCAGGCGTGTAGTATGGACGGAGATTATTCTGAAACAGTATTAAAAAGCTCGTGTGGATGTAAAATGAAAATGTGTCAGTGTGGGTGGAGCCTCAGATTGTACAGGTGTACAGGTGTACAGGTGTACCTAATGAAGTGGACACTGAGTGTAAATCTCAAGTCATGTCACTCAAATTTATTATAACATCAAAAAAATTAAAAACAGAGGACTTTAATTCACTTCTGTTATTGAAAACCTTTTTACAGGTGTTGCTGACTGTTCACACACTGAAAGCTGAGATAAAACATCAAAACCTTTAACTTCTGTAACCGTGACTTAAACAAAGACACCAAAAGTACAAACACATTTTCTGCTTTGCACTTTGTTTGCAACTCTGCAACACACTTCTTGTAAAACACTACACTGTTTCTCACATTAGACACTTCATTCAAGAATGAAATCTCTTGCAATCATTGGGAAAACACACACACACGAAAACACTTATACACCAACTGAACACCAATCACTCTGAGCCTTAGCACTACAAATAAACCTCAGGTGAGCTCACCTGTTCTGTGAGAACATGCAGGCAGTGAAAGCGAGAGGAAGAAGAAGAGGAGGAGGAGGAGGAGGATAAAGAAGGGGACCAGGCAGTAGACGGAAACATATTTCCGACATTGTATTGATTACTGTAATTCTACTTTTCTTTGTGTTTTGTTGCTGTTGTAAAAACCTGCAATGGAAACAAAATAAGTTGAATATAGTTTTTTCTGAAGCCTTTTGATTTTTGTGTTGATTGAAATGTGAGTGGATGTTCAGCACTGGAACAATGTTTCACAGAAGAAGGAAATGAAGAAGGTACACAGAGCACTGAAGACAGCTGTGTGTTGTTGCTGCTTTGAAAGAGTAATTCACTCGCTGCATGTGAGCATCATTCTGTTGCAAAAATGCCATTTTGGAAAAGGATTGTTTTGATTACAGAGTTTCATTTTGACATACAAGTGAGATGTTCAGCTTTGTGTCTTATTTGGCTTGTGTGGAGAGTTTGAAGTGTGTAATCAATCAGCAAAATCTGTAAATATAACCTTATTTCATTTGTGTAAATGTGTCTCTATGTGTGTATTTAAGTACATATGAAATAAACATTCATGATCAGACACTTTTTCTCACGTACAGACATTACATGACTGTAAAAACTCAGACTCTGAAACAGAAACATTCACGTATAAAACCTGAAAGATAAAAGATTAGAAGATAAAGATTTTAATAAAAACAGCTGCAGCTCCAACTGAAATAAACTGAAAATAATTGGAAACAGATTAAACTGTTATCAGGTGGAGCAGAGTGTGTGTGTGTGTGTGTGTGTGTGTGTGTGTGTATCTCAGTCTGTCAGCTGGTTGGTTACAGTCTCTCTGTGTTTCCACGGCGATGAATGAGCCTCCTGTCAGCAGGTGCAGGTGTGAATCCTGCCCTTCAGCAAGGCAAGATGATATCTGCATCATCAATCACCAATCAGAGCTCTCCGACTGTCACCACCTGTACAGAGGTGAGCGACTCCGCTCTTCCACCTGACAGCAACATCACTCCTCCATCTCTTCTCCGTGTTTACAGGTGACGAGCGTTCTGTGCTCCTATTGGTCGAAGTCACCAGACACCTCGTCCAAACGTCCCGCGCTGATGTTCGTCCCTGAACGCGTCGCGGCTCGTTATCTGTTTGATCTCAGTGTCTGGTGTGTGTTTGAGTTCCTGCAGCTGATTGGAAAAGTTAAAGGATCAATGATAAAGTTTGACGGCCTGCTGCAGAGTGATATCCGCTGCCGTCACAGCAAATCATGTTTGTTCACACTGTCTGACTCCTGACAAACACTCAGACACTCATAACTAAATAAATAAAAGGTGAAATCATCCATTTAAAGCAAATGTAACAAAATGCTGCATCATGTTTAACCAAATCTTCCAGCTGCTGCTGTTTCTGATCCAGCAGAAGTGAAATCAAGAGTTCATTGATCCAGTTTTACCAAACCAAGATTAAACCTCAGACGACATTAAAGGGAAGATTCGCCGCCTGTCACGTGGATGTCCACTCAGTGTTGATGGTAAATGTCGTTAATTGAAGCAATACATTCCTCAGTGAGTGCTATGTTGACCAAAAGAACTGAGTTGTCCTGCTGGCTGAGCCGTACCGGCAGCACCTACATGTACACGCGAGCTTCTAACCCCTCTGAGCAAGTTAGCTGCTGCTAATCAAAGTTACACAACGTTGCCAAGACAATGAATTCCTGCAGTTTGACCATTTCTTTTTCACACGTAGCTATAACGTTACCGTCAGGGCATGTCTATTAGATATAACAGCCACACACACACACACATACACACACACACACACACACACACCCCGGCAAGGAGCTGAACAGGCTTCATATAACAACAAAGCTACCACTAGCTGAACTAGCGCTGCAGTATAAAACCATAACATGAAAAAATAGTTACCGGCTATTTACTACTCTCGTTATATAGTTAGCTTCAAAGGAGGCTTAACGTTCACACAGTTTCTCCTGACTGTCCCTCTATATTATAACATTAGTCCATCATCGCCCCAGCCTGTGGGACCAGCCTAGCCTATAGCCGTTACTTTGTCGACCAAAACATAGCGTAGGCATAGGTGGCAAAAATACTCAACTGTCATCTGCCCTCTCGGCCCTGCTGGTCTTGGTTGTCTTTTCCAGTTTATCTTCAGGATCATGAAGAAGGTCTCCAGCATACCTCTGTCCAAGTGAGTAAAACTTTCATGCATAGTAACTCACACAGGGGCTCTTGGGGTTGGTGTCGGCGACAGCATCCAACAAAAACAGCCCACGCTGACATTGATTGCAGCAGAATGATTCAGTTTCTGTTGCCATTTGGGGGCAATTTGAGCAAAGACACCACCAGCTCAGGTTTGGGATGGTTCCCACCGGCCGTATCCTCTTGCACGGCTAACACAGCCTCTGTCTCTCCTCTGCATTTCTTCGTCTGTATACTCTGGTTAGAATAAATACGGCTGAATATCCAAGTCAGCCAAAACACCCCTGTAAATGTATCCTCGTCCATAACATCCTCTGCACTCATATTTTGGGATGCCATGTTCGCTGTTGGAAACGTAGCTAGTTTACAAGCTAAGAGAACAAGTTTTGTTTTTGAGCGGCAGCACGCCCCCTGGCCCCCCACAGGCTGAGACTAGAAATCCAAACTGAAACAGCCTGTAGTTCTTCAGTGCCTCCATCTACGTCACTATGATGGTGCTGGTGACGGATTTTGCAGCAAGAGAAAACAGCTTTCTCGGCCAATGTAGCACACACTGAGGGATGTATTTCTTCAGGTGACTCAGTATACCATCAACACTGAGTGGACAGCCACATGACAGACGGTGAATTTTCCCTTTAAATGACTGCAGCTACAGCTCAGACAACAGACACAAGATCCAGACATTTAGTTTGGGAACATTAGCTACGGTCACGGTGTGGCTACAGGCTGAAAACGAACCGGCATTAAGTCAGGGCCAGATCAACCTGCCGCGGGGCCCCTGAGGCAGAACATAGCTGAGGGGCCCCGTCAATCACATCAAAGGTATTTCAGTTATCAGTTAATTTAATGCAAATGTGTTATTCTATCAGACAACAAGAGGAAACAAGGAAAGAGCAGAGGAAACAAGGAGAGGAACCTAGGAGGGGAAACAACAAGATTAAATGAGGGAACAAGGAGAGAGGAGAGGAGATGTAATTATTTAAGAATGTGCGTCATGTCGGATTAACATCAACTGAAATATAAAAAGTGTTAAAACTGGATTTTGACACGAAGCTTCTAGTTTGGATAAAAATGCATGAGGATCCTCACAATTTCAGCTCACCTGGGGCCTTTGGGGCCCCTCAGGGTCTGGGGCCACGGGGCAGTGGTTAGTAATTGAGGTCCCTGTGGAGAAACTGGAATGACTGGTAGGATAATCAGAGTTTGATTCTCTAGAATCACTTCAGAGCAGATCTGTTCATACACACTTCTTCTGTGACCAATCACGTACGTTTACACCCTTTACATTTCTGACACATAAACAACTCATGTCTCACCTGAACCTGAACACCTGCACAGAACCAGGATTGTGGGTCTGAGCGCCGGGTTAGGAACTGGTTTCAGCCCTAAAATACTTATTAAACCTGAGGAGTCTTAAAGTGGCTCATGTTAAACTGCAGCGTCAGTGTGTTTGATTGTGGAGTGCTTCATGACGTCTGCTCTTGGTATTAAAGTTCAGTCTGGGATCTAGCTCTGGTCCTCCTGCTTGACCACCACCCAGGTCAGCAAGACCCTGAACCCCCGACTGGCAGCAGGTCAGACTGTGGTGGTTCTAGTTGTACCGGGCCGCTGCAGGTGTCTGAAGTGATGTTGTTCAGTTCGTCTCTGATGTTTCGTCTCTTTGTCCTCGGTCACTGTGTCCTCGCTGGCTGAGATAATAAACATCAAGTATGTGTGAAACGCTCCTTTAATGGGTTCAAAGGTCAAGTTGGGGGGGGGGGGGGGGAGGAGGCTCTGCGTCACACCGACCCCCCGCCGAGGAGCCAACCAATAAAACACCTCGCTGTGGCCCGACCAATCAAACGCACGGCTGGAGGTGAATGTGTCCGTCAGTCCGGACTAATCAATGAGCAGAGACACAGCGGGCGTGTGTCCGTCAAACACACACACACACACACACACACACACACTGATTCACCTCGTCCACATGATTAGCAGGTCAGCACACACCATGTGACCCCCCTGCTGACGCCCAGCGGGATTCTGGGAGAGCAGTTCAGACAGACAGGGAGAAAATGTTCTCCTGACAGGAAGTTAAAGACTCAGTCAGCGATGTGAAGGAGGAGAGGAGACAAGGAGAGAGGAGAGGAGACAAGGAAGGGAAACAAGGACAGAGAGGAGGAGAAGAGAGAGGTGAGAAAACAAGGAGAGAAGGGGAGGAGATAAGGAGAGAGGTGAGGAGACAAGGGGAGAAGGGGCTGAGAGGAGAGAGGAGAGAAGGAACAAGGAGGGGAAATGGGAAAGAGAGGAGAGGAAACAAGGAGAGAAGGAGAGGAGAGAGGGAGGAAAGGAGATAGGAGATGAGGAGAGGGGAGAGGAGATGAAACAAAGAAAAGGAAAAAAGGAGAGGACATAAGGAGACAAAGGGAGGAGACATTAGAGTAAACATTAGAGGAGAATCGAGATCCCTGATTGGTTCTTTAGTGTGTGATGTAAATCAGCTGATACAGATTCTCAGTCGTGTTTCAGTTAATGGAGGAGAAGTAATGACACACACACACACACAC
>VMKM01002942.1:0-52052 GCA_008360985.2 Macquaria ambigua
ATATATGTGTGTGTATATATATATATGTATATATATGTATATATATATGTATATATATATATATATATATGTGTGTGTATATGTGTGTATATGTGTGTATATGTATATATGTATGTGTGTGTGTGTGTGTGTGTGTGCGTGTGTGTATATACACATATATTACAGATATTACACATATACATATATTACAGATATTACACGTGTTAATACCATATTACATATATTACACGTGTTAATAACATATTACATATATTAAACATGTCAATTACTGATATTACATATATTACGTGTTAATTACATATATTACACATGTTAATTACATATATTACATATATTACACGTGTTAATTTCTGATATTACAGATATGTGTTAACATATTACAGATATTACATGTTTAATTACATATATTACGTGTTAATTACATTTATTACAGATATTACACGTGTTAATTACATATGTTACGTATATTACGTGTGTGTATATATAATTACAGGCAGGAGTTATTTGTTGTCTGTCTCTGCAGGTCCAGAGGTTCTGCTACAGAAATGTTGTAAACTTCAGAAGTTGGTCAGAGAGAGAGCTCTGGTCCAGGCCTTCACTACAGTACTACTTATACTACTAGGTAGTAATACTCTAACTACTACTACTACTTCTGCTGCTGCTGGTGGTGTTATCATGTACAGACGTAGCTGTGAAATGATAAATGTTGTATAGGTAGTCATTACTAATGTTGACCCTTCTCTGTAGGTAATGGTAAAGTGATGGTGGAGGTGAAACAGGCCTCAGATCAGTTCCTACCTGAGCAGACTGAAGGAGTCCTCCAGGTAAACTCACCTGTTCTCAGCCATCTGTTCATCTGACTAAAATGTATGTACATGTACATGTATACATACATGTATGTATGTATTGATCTCTCTTGCTCAGGTGAATGAGTTTTCCTGGAGTGAGCTTGCTCCTGATGAAGAGGATGATGATGAAGAGTGGGATCTGACTGTATCATAGACAACCAGAGGGTTGTGTTACGGATGCATCCAATATGGAGGATAAAAACATGAGACCCAGTGATGCTGAAACTGTTTCTGTAGAGAAAGAATCAGAATAACAAGCTGTGGTAGAATGCAGGACATTAACATACAGTAGTTTACATTATTTCACTGGTACTTTTACTGGTATAACAGTATCACAACTGCAGAAGTCTGAAATCTAAAATCAGTAGTATAGTATTTTTTTATTTACACGTCATGTCTGTACATGTTGTAATGTATAAAAAACTCTACTGAATAATAATTTAGTCTAATATGGTTTTTCCTTCAGAAAGTTCAGTTATTTCATTAAAGATGTAACAATACTGAATCTGAATATTTAAGTATTATTTATTTTAACAGCTGTGTCACTTTCATACTGGACCCTGATTGGCTCAAACTAGCTGTGATGTCATACATCCTGCAGGTATGTCCAGTGTCAATGTGAAGAGGTTCAGATTGTGTGGGTGAGTGGTTCAGTGTGTTGGCACTCACCACACAAGAAGTCCGTCACCTTAAAGATTTCACCTGCTCAGAAACACAGAGCACACTGTCATCATTATTACAGACAGACAGACAGACAGACACTGTCATCATTATTACAGACATGCAGAGTCCTTATTACAGACAGACAGAGCCATCATTATTACAGACACAGTCATCATTATTAGACAGACAGACAGAGTCATCATTATTACAGACACTGTCATCATTATTACAGACAGACAGACATTGTCGTCATTATTACAGACAGACATTCATCATTATTACAGACAGACAGGGAGGAGAAGAAAAAATCAATTAATAATAATATGTTATTTCACCCTTTGATGTTGCACTTAACGGCACTCCGCTGCAGCTGGAAGTCTGCTAAAGGTTGTTAACGAGTTTCTTCTTTCACTGCAAAGACAGTAGAAATACTGCTGGTACTTCAGTAGAAACACAGTAGAAATACTGCTGGTACTTCAGTAGAAATACTGCTGGTACTTCTGTTTCAGTGGGTTTGTCAGTTGAGTGTTGATGAGCTTCAGACTGAGTTATATAAAGTTACTGTAAACTGAGCTCATCCGTTCATCAGAAGGCAGTAAAAGTAAACCTTCAGGAATACTACAAATATTGATTTATTATAAAGGTTTTGTCAGTTTATAAACTGCTTCAAGTCTTTACAGTATTTGTTACTTACAAACACTGCACTCTTGGTGATTCACACTTTGAGGCCGGTGGGATCGATGGCAGAGACGGAGGAAGACGAGGCCAAGAGGAAGAGGCACAACACACAGGAAGTCATCCTGACGCAAAAACCTGAAACACAAGAAGAAGAGGAGACACTCACCCTGGCATGTTCTACATTAGGAACACTCTTAAAACGTTTCAATAAGGAACCCCAGGGTTCTACCCCCCAAATCAAAGATATTAGATTTAACACAAGCTTTATTAGAACTCGTGTTCGTCAGAGGAGGAAGAAGAAGAAGAGTTACCTGTGGGTTGAGAGTCTCCAGCAGCTGATAACAGCTTCCACTCACTCTGCTACTTATACTTGAGTAAATCCCCGAGCCGTGAGTATCCCCTCATATCCTGAGCACAACCCATACCTTGAGAACCCTCTACTCCAAAGGTACCTCCCCCAAACCTGGAGTACCTCCTCATATCTTCAGTGCCCCCCACCATTCCCAGTGCCAGTACCCATACCCCAAGTACCTCCTTCATGTCCTGAGTACCCTCCCTCCCGGGAATAACCAGGACTGGTCATATTAGCTGCCAGTACATACCAGGAAGAGTCCTGGACCAGGTACCCCGCTGTACCCATGCTGAGGTCCAACCTGACTGCAGTCCTATAGTGACCCAACCCAGGGGGGTTTGACAGGATTCTTGGAGGAGGGACTTACCTCCTGCTAACCCAGAGGCCTCCATGATTTCAACCAGGCTCTTGTCCCTCTTCTCATGTACTAACCTTCGTCTTCCTGCCCCAAGCAAGGCAACGAAATAAAGACAAATACAAAGGATGACGTTTGTTCGCTGAGTCTCTTCTATGATCAGTGCAGCAGCAACATGAACTAACATCTGGCATCTTCTCTCCAGCATCACATGAGATGTGGTAACACAGTAGTGCAGTGCAGTAACACAGCAGCTCTGATTTACAGACAAAACAGACTGACCCTGAAAGCATCATGGCCGGTAAAGTACAGACCAGTAAACTATCAAAACATACTTTACTATCATCAACACAGAGAAACAGTTCACCACAGTGATTACAAACCACATCCACACACAAACAGATGCTGCTTTCAAATGCTGTCAGGAATATCACAATCATATAAAATCACTTACAAAAAAGGCAGTAAAAGGACATGGGACACAAAAACCAGTTCTATAGAAGAGCCGTTACAGCTTCCTTCAGCACCTGAAAGCAACACAGAGTTTTTACTGACAACTTTCTCTATGGGGAACGAGGAGTTTACAAGGAGCCCTTGAAGGGAGCATTTAAACACAACATGAGAACACATTGACACATTAAACCTATCAACACTGACCTCTGCTGCCATGTTTCGTTCTCAAAGGAGCAGACCACTTTAGCCCTTTAACTATGAATCAGTCTTTAGATTGATTTTTGCCCTTTCAGCCAGCCGATGATTTCACTTTGTTTCCACAGTCGACATTAAATCTGTTGGTCACAGAACTTTCCAACAGTGATGGTCGATCCTGACAGAACACGCTTATAATCAGTCGCTCAGAATAAAACCTATCAGGGAACACGCAGAACGTTATTACAGGAACAAGATCTCACCACGGATGTATAATAAGAACTGGATACTGCGCCGCTCAGCTTTGCTTCCAGTGTTTCCCAGTGGCCACTGGCGGTATTGCAGCAAAAAATTCCCCTGCAGCCCAAAAAGCATTTTCCCCATAGACCTCCATTATAAAAGAGATGTCTGTGAAACTGTTGACAGGATGCCTCCAACTGCGAACAAGCTCCATTATGACTCTTTCTGTTATGAGTTTTTGATCCATGGAGGTTTTATATTTGTAAAACTTTCCTCAAGCCGAGAAAAGATATTTAAAAATCCGTGACGTCATCACAGTGTAAAGTCTATAGGCCAAGTAGGAACTCGCGGGCGGGGCCAGCGGGGGGGAAACTCTACTGCACATGTTCAGTGGGCCACATAACCCGAAAGTAAACCAGGAAGCTAGAAATGTTTTTGCCGTATGCGCTAGGCGAGTAGTTCCTATTGGACTGAATAGGCGCCATCTTTAGGTCCAGGTCCAGTTCTTATAATACATCCATGGATCTCACTCAGAGGCCAGGAGGATGCTGGGAAATGCTGTTCGCACATACACATATAAAAACACATGAAAAACAAAATACAGATAAATAATAAACAGAATGTTCCAGATATACACAGATCAGAAATATTCAAATCAGAATGAATCCTGCTGTCAGCTGAAAACCTTGTATCTGAAACAAACTGAACTGAGTGTAAACAGGTTAAGAGGTTTTCATATGACAGCACACATGCACGCACACACACACACGCACACACACACATACACACAGTCCAGCAGGTATTAAATGGCAGTGTGTTGGTCCGGTTTGATCTGGTTCAGGATGTGATTCCATGGATACCGTCAGTCTCAGTGTGTCTCAGTCCAGGAGGTGACCCAGTGTTTGGGTGACTTCCTGTTTCTGGACAGGGAGACGTCATCTTGGATCAGGAAACCGTCAGCGTCTGTATGCTGCTGCTGCTTGTCTTTACCCATAATCCTCCCCTGGTGGAGCGCCGCAGACCGCCACGCCCTCTGACGCACAAAGAAACCACACTGCAGACAAAACACAGGAAGCTCGTATGTCCAACACAGCAGCAGGAAGTGGAGACGGTCGACAGGTTGCAGCTGGACTCTGTTTACTGCTAACTAGCTAATGTTAGCATGCTAACACACTAACTAAGATGGTGGACATGGTAAACATCATATCTGCTAACTATTAGCATGTTAGCATTGTTAGCCTATCAAGTCCACTAGATCCACTAGAATCCAAAGTCAGTCCAGTTTTTACACAAGTTCAGCTCTCAACAGATTCACTGGACTTCTTCTACTGACAGACTGAGGGTGACTTTCAGAATAAAAGCTGTATTATAAAGATATATTAATGCAGTAAATCTACAATACCTCAAGCAAATCTCAACATATCAATCATTAAACCAATACTAATAGAAAGGTAGTCAGATATCAGCAGAGAAAGACATAAAACACAGATTCATATAAATCAATAGAGTTATTGACGAGCTGATCAGATGCACGAACAGAACAGCTGGAAAGATCGAAGAAAAGAAGTTTGTCAAAGTGAAGCCCCTCAATGACTGACTGAGAGCTGAAAAACAGTCAGTAACAGTCAGTCAGTCAGTCAGTAACAGCCAGTCAGTAACGGTCAGTAACAGTCAGTAACCAGGCAGTAACAGTCAGTCAGTAATAGTCAGTCAGTAAACAGTCAGTAACAGTCAGTTAGTAACAGTCAGTAACAGCCAGTCAGTAACAGTCAGTAACCAGGCAGTAACAGTAACAGTCAGTAACAGTCAGTCAGTAACAGCCAGTTAGTAACAGTCAGTTAGTAACAGTCAGTAACAGCCAGTTAGTAACAGTCAGTGACAGTCAGTAAACAGTCAGTAACAGCCAGTTAGTAGCAGTCAATAACAGTCAGTTAGTAACAGTCAGTAACATCCAGTTAGTAACAGTCAGTGACAGTCAGTAAACAGTCAGTAACAGTCAGTAACAGCCAGTTAGTAACAGTCAGTAACAGCCAGTCAGTAACAGTCAGTCAGCAGCTGGTCCTTACAGCAGGGCTCTCTGGCAACAGTCTGCCCAGCCTCAGAGCTCCTCCTCCAGCCTCTCGATCTCAGACGGCTGGCTCTTCATGTGGGCTTTCTGCGTTTTTGCCTGGTACAGCTCTCTGGTGCTGGCTCTCCTGAAGAAACCACACTGAACAGCAGGGGGCGACACAATGGCACTTTACCAACCAGGAGATGAGGGTGACTTTACAAATTAATTATTTTATGGTGACGAGAAAGCAAAACATAAAAGTAATCCCACTTCTGTGGACTTTGGTCCATAGTAGATCCTAAAACTACAACCAGTGATTGGACAGTGTTCAGTTCTCATGGTTGGGTTTTCTGGTGGACTGCCTCTGTACATGTTACAGCTCAGTTTACCTTCCAGAGCAGCAGGCAGATCACAGCCAGCAGTAAGACTCCAGCCAGGATAGACACCACGATGATCCACAGGGGGGCGCTGGTGTCCACCTGCTGCCCCGGGTCCGGATAAATGTGGACCTCAATCTGCAGATGAAGACCACTGTGATTCAGGAGGCAACACAGGAAACTACAAACACACTAATGGTGATTTCTTTCACCTCTGGTGAGGATCTAAGATTAGATATATCATCATGTTGTTTGTTCAAATTGTGGCTGTAATGAACACTACTGCCTCTACGGGGCCTAGCAGCAGCTTAGTACCTCTGTGCTGTGAGACTCCATGTTGATGGTTGGTTTGTTAGTCTGCAGCTTCAGAGTCACCCGGCCTCGAACCAACACACTCCTCGCATCGCTGTAGTCCTAAAACACACAAGAAGATCTGATTTAAAGAAGAAATACTTGCATTTTGGTCACTAGAGGGCAGACAAACACACAGAGTCCTGATATATTATCAGATTATAAAGTAGTTATGGCTAACTTGTGATCAAACAGCTGCTTATTTCCACCTCCAGCAGTTACAGAGCAACATGATCCTTCATGTAGAGCAGAGTTTGTGTCACCTGATATCCCCTCTCTGTTAGCTCTGTGTTTGGTCTCCACCAGCTCCTGAGGGAAATCTCTGTCTCTTTAGCTGTTAAATTCTCCACTATGTTCACCAGCTAGTCTCTGTCTGTCTGCTGTTTGCTGCTGAGCAGGTAGTGTTCAGTGGCTTTATGTGAAAACAGCTGCTGCTGAACCAGACAGGAAATGTGCCACAAAACCAAAACCTGCAGCTAAAAGAGGCTAAAAGCTCCGCAGAGCTGCAGAATTGGTGACAATTCTTTAAAGTTAAATTAAAATGTGAAAAAAGTGTTTGTACCTCGATCATGGTAGAGTTCCACAGCCTGGCTCTGACAGTCAGAGTCGCTGAGTTGTTTATGTTGACCAGCGGACAGACGAACGTCACACAGTTAGCCCCGTGTTCACAGTCCTGCACACACATTTATACCTTCGAGGACCATCATTTACAAAATTCAGAAGTCTCTAACCCCAAACTGAATATGATTTTATTCCTAATACTCTAAATCCTCAAACAGCCCTTTGAAGAAGTAAGGACAACAAAATGTCCTTATTGTACAAATATGTTTTTATTTTTCTAAAAATGTCCTCACCTTCTAACAATGTCGTCACAAAAATGTCCCAATTTTTCAAAATGTCCTAACTTTGCAAAAAGGTCCTCCCTCTCAAGGTCCTCACACAGACATTAAAAACAAGATCACACATCAGTAAATGTACAGCATCTTTCCAAAGAAGTGGAAAGTTGATGAGTTTGATTTATACCTCAGAGCGCCCCCTGTGGGTGGCTGCAGTACTGCACTAACAACAGAAGCAACGCTACACAAAGGAGTGTGATTGTACCAGAGTGTAGGACTTCTTTTTCTGTCCCTGCAGGTGGAGGACAGGTAGAGTTGTTTCTTTCTTCTCCTCCTTCTTCTCCTTCACCTCCTCGTCCAGACTCCTCTTCTTCTTCTTCTGCTTCTTCTCTTCCTTTGACAGCTGAGCAAACAGGAAGGGAAAGTCACTGACAACATAACAATCAGTGAGGCCTTTCAGGATCAGATTTATGAGCTCCAACAGTTTAAAAAGTGACAGGAGGAAGTGGGACGGTCATCAAGACAAAAATCATTTTGAAATCACTATTCATCAGTCTTCCTCCTCAGTTTGGAGTTGGCATATTAAACCATTAATTTCATCAAGATAACCCACTCACTTCTGGTATTTTTAAACCTGGGCCCTATTTTTACATATTTTGGGGTCTAAATCACTAATAGGTACCAGGGTACCAGGTCGCCTCAGCCGGCAGCTGTGAAACAGTCTGCATTGGCTGCAATGTAATCCTTATGGGCAACGGCGCCCGTCAAAGTGCATCCACTAAAAGAACTTGTTTTTGCCACTGACTCTGGTTCAGACCGTTATTCTAAGTGTCTGACAACATTATGGAAAGGATCCCTTCAGAGACAGACCGTTTGTTAAAGAGTAAGATCCCTTTTGTTTAACCACAAACAGAAAGTCTTGCTCTGAAATCTCGCGATAGGTTGAGTTGTTGCAGGAACACCACGGTGGAAACATGAGTTGTATCTCTGTAGGGATCCTTTCCATATGTAATGTAAAAACGGCCCAGGTTTAAAAATACCAAAATGACCCTTTAAGAACCAACAATTACACAATAAAACTATTGAAACATATCAAAAACAGCCTGTCGGTCACATTTACTGGTAATTGTGTCATTTATTGATGATCTCAGTCTTATGCAGTTTCCCCTGTAGACAAGGATCCTGTGTCACACCTCAGTATGTAAACAGGAAGACTTGCTCATAGATATTAGCCCTGTCACTAACTATCAGGAAGCGTTTACTGAATCGAAGGTTTAGGTTTTTGAAGATTTACAGTTTATTAATTCTAAACCACAAGGCAGCTCTCTCCACACCCTCTGATAAAGAAATGGACGAGCACTTATTCTGAGACAAACATGAAACAGACGAGCTACAGATGCTTCAGTAAAAGATTACGATTGGACTGGGCTTCATTCTGAAATGTGCCAGCCTAGGACTTTTATTTTGTAAGGAGTCAATGTGAGGGTGATGTTACCATGAGGTTGAGGGGGTTGATGATGTTGCCGGGCGGAGCACAGTGAGGCTCTGATGTGCCGTTCACTTCGATCTCTGCGAGGTACAGCAGCCACTTCCCAGTGGACACCTCCTTCGGCCAATCAAACTCCACCTGCAGGTTGCCTAGGCGACCCAGTGGCTTTCCGCTGATGTGCACCTGTTAAACAAGGTAGTGTGTTAACACCTGGTCTGTTTACACTCCATCATCAGTCAGACTGATTTAAGACAAACCTGCAAGGTGAAGAGCAGCAGACTGCCGACATCCTCCATCTTCTTCATGGCCGACTCACCGATCACATGACCACTGAAGGAGACGGGGCCTGGTGGATTGATTCTGCCAGGACACAATCAACCAGTAAGAGAGGTGAAGTCATCAGGTCAAAGGTCAGAGGTCAACAGTAGACTTCTTATACTGTGTGTTACTTACAGAGTGAGAGATGTCTGCAGTGAATACTCCACCAACATGGAGACAGAGACAGGAGACAGGTCTGACTGCTCACTGAGCCTGAAGACACACAGAGACACAACTCAGTACCTGTCCAATAAAAGACATTTAGACAGAGGTGTGTGTGTGTGTGTGTGTGTGTGTGTGTGTGTGTCCTACGTAGACAGCTGCAGCAGAGACTGAATCTCTCTGGTGTCTAAACTGATCCCATCCGGCTGAAATATGATCAACACCTGAACCTGAAATACAGAAAGAGACGGAGGATCAAGTAGAGTCTCAGCAGGAGTACTGCCATGCAGACAATAGTACTAGCAGTACTGCAGTGGCAGCAGTACTAGACTGTCAAGAATGTTCTGTACCTTCTGGTTGCTTTTAAATGGGTTACCCAGCCCACACAGAAGAACAGCACCCTCAACAGAACACTCCACCTTCGCCTGTAGGTCACCATGAAAACACAAACAGACAGAGCACTGACTGTAGGAGTAACTGATCCAAGTCAAGTCCCAGGTCCTTTAGGGTAGGTCTCAAGTCAATCAGGCAAGTCTTTAGGATAAGTCAGAGTCAAGTTTTCATAAGCAAATTGCACGTCTTTCAGGTTATTTATTAGTAGTCTGTTTCTAATAAACCATTCAAGTTCATCTTTTCATACTGTAACATATGGTATCCCTCAAGGCTCAGTCCACTACTCTTCTCTACCTACAAGCTCATGCTCAGTAACTTAATTTGCAGCTTCAGCTTAAATATCCACTCCTACGCAGATGACACTCTGTCATCTAGCTTTTAGCAGATAGGGAACAATACAATGATGATGTAGAGCAAAGACCTTCAGCTTCACTACCTTCGTTCGGACTCCAGAGTAATTGAGCAACGGTTGAATGCTAATGTTCAAAGCAGCATTGTGAGCATCCTCTGCTGGTCGGCCCGGTGACGGTGTGTTGCTGACGTTAACCTCCAGAAACAATCGGTTAATGCTGGCATTGTAGTACAACACCTGACTGTCCTTCTGCCTGGAAACACAGAAACGTGATCCACAATAAAACTGATTCCTGCAGAGAAAACTCAGCTTTAGACCCACTATATTTGTTTTATTTATTCCTTTACTTTCATAACTACTGGAAGAAGGAACCAAGTGTCTCAATATGAATAATAAATTGTTACCTGAGCAGTTGTGTGTTAAACCCACAAAACTGATGTGTTTTAGCACAAAGACAGAAAAGCACGAGAGGGATTTTAGCTTATGTTTTCTTAAAATGGACCCACAGTCTGGTTCAGAGGGGGAGTTCACTCACATGGGGAAGGGTTTCTGGTTCTCATCCAAGAACTGGGCTGTCATCTGCAGGTTACTATGGCAACGGTTATCAGAACCACAGGCCTTCTGAATGTGGATCTGATAGATGAAGAAATTGAAGATCAATGAAGGAATGTTCAAACCTCGGTTCCCCTGTTTTCTTTGTTCTCAAGAGTTTTCTGTGTGTACTGTTTGTTTCTGACCTTGGTTTGGATAGGCCATGACCTGGGTTCTAAACGGTTCTGTGGTGGGTTCTAATGCAGGTTCTTTTTTTAAGTGAGTTCTGATGGTTAAGACCTGGATTGTGATCTGTTTTATGATTGATTATGACTTTAGCTCTAAACTGGGTTCTGCCAGGTTCTGACCTGGCCTCTGTTTGATTCTGACCTGGCTTCTGATGGGTTCCATGAATTCTGACCTGGGTTTTGATCTAAACTCTAAATGGTTTGAAAATGGGTTCTGTTTAGTTCAGATCTGGTTTCTGATGGGTTCTGTGTGTTCTGAATGGTTCTGTAGGTTCTGTGGGTTCTGACCTGGGTTCTGATGGGTCGGGGTATCTGGCTCAGCACAGGAAGGCGTTTCAGGTCCTGTACGTTGTTTCTTTTCTTGAGAAGCTTCTCGTACAGAGAGACGTTCAGAGAAAACACCAAGGGTTCCACTTTGTCTTGGATCGGACTCTGCAGAACACAAACACACAGAATAGAACCTCAACAACACTTTTCATACGAGGAACTGTTCTACTTTTCTCTTTGTCCACATTTGTTTATTGTTCTTTCTTTTGATCCTCTGACGACAGCTCGTCAGTGCAACAAATGACTCCAGAGTGTCCTTGAACGCACCAAAGGACTTCACTTTAACAGAACGTAAACGTGACTAAACACACTGTGAAGGATTAGGTCTCTGTAGGTTTCAGGTCTCTGCAGGTTGATTTAAATGAAGTGAAACCAGCTGCTGCCTGGAAAGATATCAGGCTGAAAGCAAAGAGATGATTTGGAGAATGACCAGCAGGAATGTGAAGTAAACAGGATTTATACTAAAAACAGCAGCGTAGGGCTTTAACATCAGGCCTGATGTGACAGGTCTGAAACATTACATCAGCATCACCGGACGATGTTCACTGAGTCATCACTCACTCACTGTGTCCTGAACTGAATGAAAACAGAACAACAGACATCAAAACTGCAAACAAGCAGAGAAAATTTGGGCAGAAACACAAACGTGCTGATAAAAACTACATGAAGACGTGACAGGACGAGCCCAGAATATCATGAACTTTACCTCAACTTGCACTGCTCGACGCTTTAACCTGGAACAAAGGAGCAGTCTGAGAAACCCTCCTGTTCTCTAAACAAGTTAAGTCCAAAAATGTCCTTTAAAAATGTTTAAATCTTTACAGTTCCTTTCAATTGCTGTTAGCGTGTTGTTGCAGCATCTTGAACAGACTGTTTTTCCTCTGAACCCTGGTGGAGAAGCAGGATGTGAACTCTGTCAGCACCAGGCTGATTAAAGCTCAGAGGAATCAATCGGTTTTATCTCACGCAGCAGAATTTCCTTTAATTAAATGTCAAAATATCTGAAACTCTCTACTGAAATCAAGCAACGCATTTAGAGTTGAGCCACAAACATGTTCATGAGTGCATTTCTTCTTCTTATTGGTGGTAACAGCATTTATTTTCAGCTGTTACAAAAAGGGTTTTAGGGTAAAAACTTTAAAAAAATAACTCAACATCTACAGGTAAGATCATCAGCACACATCCTGATCTCCTTCCTGCTCTCCAGAGGATGATCCCTTTAGATTTTGATGACTCGATCTTTCCTCTAGCGCCACCATCAGGACAAATGTGGCTGTAATGAACAGTGTAGCCTGCAGGGGCGCTAACAGGGCACCAGACTGTTATGTGTTATATGTGTTTGTCTCACCAGCAGTCCGACTCTCAGGGTTTCACACTGTGTTTTCGGCATCGACAGGTAACCTGAGTACACACTCTGCCTGTCAGGGAAACGGAGGCGGGACTTGAGGCTGGTGATGTCAGTGCTGACGGTGAAGTGGATGGCTGAGAGACAGACAGATGGACAGAGAGACAGACAGTTAAAGAAGGACACAGCCCTCTGATTAGCGTCACCTATAAACAGCACACGCTGTATGTATTTGTTAAGTATTAAATGTCAAAAACATCAGATTTATGTAGAAATACTGATTTTATCAATAAAAATACAGCAAAAAGTTCATTTCTATCACAAAACACAAAGTCAAAGAGATCCATAAGAAAAAAATGCACTGAAATAGTATTTAAAATGTCAGAAACTAAAATGCAGAAAGTGCTCAAAAACCCAGAAGGATAACAGACAAAGGGATCGAAATTATTTAATTCTCACTATAGTTTAGAGGAGAATTATATGAAATGTCTCATTTAATCATTGTTCAATGACTCATTTGTTCAATGACTCTGTGGTCACATGATGAAACACATAACTGAGGTAAAAACCTGTTGCTGTTATTGTTCAAGAGCATTTAGAAATGAAACAGGAGAGGACCAGGAATCGAGCCCTGAGGAACTCCACACGATGTTTCTGATGTGTCGTCACCATTAAACATCACAAAGTCATCCAGAATACAAGAAACACAAGTTCATCTCAAGAACACGGATCCACGGCCTCGACATAACCAAATATTTAATAATTTTATAATCATAATCTGCCACTTTCAGAGACACATGCTCACATTTTCATGAGCAGGTACTTTTTATTTGACAGGTGTTGGTTTGTCTCAGTGTTTAAACTTTTTAATTAAAGGATGTCACAGGATCAGACCAAGCAGGTCAAATCTGAAAAACATACGCATGCTTAATATCAGCACCACTTTGTGTTTATATGACTCCATTATTCACCCTTCTATAAGAGTACGCGCTGTACACAACTGCAAACTGTAGCCACACAAAAGAATTCTTTGACTTTTATTTTGTAGGATACAGGAACCATACAGATTCCCTGCCATTCTCAGTGTTTTTCAAAATAAACTTCAGGTTGTTCAGTTTATCGTTATTTCAGGATGACTCTGCCTTCTGTCCGTAATGATTACTTCAGTATATTCAGCTCCATTCACAGCTAAGGAACTTCTCTCCAGACGGTTTATATGTGACAGATGTCTTCACAGTCAGCTCTTAAACACTTGTGTTCGCACAGATGAGCACATGAATACTGACTGTGCTTGTAAACAGGATGTTGTGATGAAGATGTGCGAACCCTTTTGGCTTTTTGTTTCTGCTAAGGTAGCTAAGTTAAAATAATAACTCCTACATTCAAATAGTAACTGAGTATCTGATGAAGTTGGTTTATTGATATTAATTTATTTATAGCTTTCTCTCCTTAAATGTATTCACATTTAGTCGCTGTGGTGTGTTTATCATGTGGTGTGTGTCAATTTCATCAGATGTAGTTTTATTCTATGTATGACAGACTGTCTCGATACACTCAGCATTTTATTTATTTGTTCAGTGTTATTTTCAATCTTCACATTAACATGTTTATTTATGTGAACACGTTTTTTTATGTTTGCAAACCTGAGGACTGAAAATAATTGGATTTATTCTGAAGATCAATTAATATCCATTAATGACTCGACTCTACTGAACGCAATCATGTGTGTGTGTGTGTGTGTGGGGGTGGGGGTGGAAAGGGGTGAAGTGTCATAGCAACAGTGTGACCTCATCTCTGATTGGTCAAATTAACGAGACACAACCAGGACACACACACACACACACTCAGTATTCCTCAGGGAGCTCTGTGTGTGTGTGTGTGTGTGTGTGTGTGTGTGTGTGTGTGTTTCTCAGATGTAATAATATCAGTTTCTGTAATGTGATTTATCATTCAGAAAAACACACACAGAAGACAAGGACACGAGGACACAGTATGATGTCATCTGATGTGTGTGTGTGTGTGTCACCTTTGTTGATTAATAGTAGGCGTTAATTGACAGCTTTGTCCTGTCAGTCAACCAGGTCGGCCAATTAGCTCAGAGCATGCGCGCACACACACACACACACACACACACACACACACACACACACACAGGAAGCTGGTTGATGATAATTAATTAGTCCTGACCATAACCAGACTCGTTAGCATTGTGTCCTCGTAAACAGTCCATCTGTCAGGTTAGCCTCAGAAGCTAATCCAGCAGGCTGCAGTCTCAGAGGCTCTTTAACGATTTCTGTTGCTGCTGCTTACACCCACATACAGGAGTCTGAGTCTCTACAGGAGGCGGTGACTGTACAGTTATCACAGGTCAATAAATAAAATGCAGGAATAATACTGGAATGTTCCTTTAATGTCAGGCTGCACAACGTCTCTATATAAACCAGGCTGTACAAGCTAAATGCTAACATCATAGATCTCTCGTGTGTAGGTTCAGTGTATATACTCACTGATGTTGTCTCTGTCGCTCTTCTTTCCAGTGCTGAAGATGTAGGAGAAACACACCTCCACCTGAATACTGACACACACACACACACAGGGAGTCAGCGTGTTAGCTGTTAGCATGTTAGCTATTAGCTGTTAGCATGTTACAAGTTCGAATCGCACCAGAAGTCACAGCTGTTTGGGTCAACGACGTCCGGAGAAACTCTGAGCGTTTTATTGAGGTGAACGACTGGACGAGTTCTGAGGAAGCAATCAATCAATCAATCAGTCAATCAAGTCAACACATCATCAATAACACGACTCAGCAGCAGCTTCACAGACACTACACTCAATATAGTGAGGCAGTGACATGTTTATTTATACACATTTAAGGATTAACTGGAGAACAGTAACTATAATTAATAGTTAGTTTAGTTGCCGTTAGCGTTAGCTGTTAGCTACAGGTGGGTAATAGTTACTTTTAGTTACAGGTAGTTACACATCATTACAGGTAATTAACTGAGGGTTGAGGTACCTGAGCAGAGCGATGTTGTCGTCCAGAGAGCCGACCAGCAGGTCTGGATATTTGTTCCCATCAACATCCACACCTCCAGACAGAGAGTACCCGAAAGTCCTGAACCCAGGAGAGACCCTGCTGCCCTGGATCACCTGCAGAGAGATGTGGAAGTCACAGGTGTGATCTACACACTGACTGTTATCAGAGGTGTGTTTACTGTGAGACCTGGCTCGGTTCTGCAGAGACCCCCTCGCTGCTCCCGGTCCAGATCATCACACTTCCTGTTTCATGGAAAGGAGCTCCGACTGCAAAGTCTGAAACACAACAAACACTCGTCTTCGTCTTCACTGTCAGAGTCTCTAAACATTAAATCTGTTTGCTGTCGGTGCCTCACCCTGGAAGCCATCTTGGTTCAGGTCTCCGGCGGCAGCAACAGACATACCGAACGCCGATCCAGCCGGTCCTCTCAGCACCACACTGGGCCGAGAATCAAACCGACCTCCTGCGTTCATGTAAACATAAAGTGCCCCGCCCACCTCCTGCTGACGGTGGAAGTAAAAAGGAGCACCCACCAGCAGGTCGCTCCACCTGCAGGAGGAGAGAAACCACAAGTCTTCACGTGCACCGCTTCTTCATTTAGACTCAAAATCTAGTTCTGTACCTCTCAGACTGGACTGGATCTTCTGCTGCTGACTCCACAAGCCTGACTTCATTTAGGTCATGTTATATTCAGAACTTATTTTGGGTTCTGTGGAGATCTGTAGCAGAACCTCCTGCATGTGTTAACACTCACAGTAACAGCAGAAAGATCCTGAGTGAAGCAGAGCAGCGTCTGCTGGGCTCTGACTAAATACTGGAAACACTCTGTGGTGCTTCAGCCGTTTGCTCATGTGACGTCTAACTAGACGGTTAATCGGCTCATAACTGAACTAATTAATGAACAAGAATTCCCTGAAATTAGACTTTTTGAGAAATCATCTCAGGTGAACACCGCTGGCAAACTGAAACGCAGGTTTGATTCTCAGTGGACGCTGCGAGACGTCACTGTTCAGAAATTATTTCTTCAGGTCGGAACACAGGAAGCAGACGACCACACGGGTGTCTAACAGGATGTGACCTTGGGGTGAATCATGTGACCCGTAAATCCCTCCTTACCCGTCGTTGTTGAGGTCGGTGGTTGCCACGGCGTTACCAAAGTATGAGCCCACCTGCTCACCGCGCAGAGTCTGCTGAATCATCAGTTCATCAGACTGTTTCACTGCCAGCAGCACAGAGCCACGAGCATCATCTTTACTGTCCTTAGGAGCTCCTGTTCATCAATACAGCAATCAATAAGTCAGTCAGTCACTCGATCAATACATCAGTCCAGCTGTTTTCTTCTTCAACACTTTACAGAGAGATGAGAGTGAAGGAGTCCATCACCTGTTACTATGGTTTCATCATCCTGAGAGAGAAGACGCCGAGCCTGAGTGACCGAATACCCTGCACACACACACACACACACAGTTGATGTTAACCACATGAAGTCCAGAGGTTTTCATACTTGGACACTGTGAGCTGTTTTCAGCCTGTATTAGTGTCCATGTAGTCAGAGTCCATCAGCAGCTCCTGTCTGCAGTGTATCATGGATGTTCAGACAACTATCACTGATCACTGTGATACTGAAGAAAAGCTCTTTGTTCTTTCTGGACATTTGTTCTGGATGGACATCAGAGATAATGAGACATCTCACTGAATGATTCAATATGAGTTTCATGTCTGTGAGTTCAGACCTGACTGAGTGAGGAGGAGGAGGAGGAGGAGGAAGGTTTACAGGGACAATTCACCTATATAAATGTTTCTGCGTTGCAGGTTGGGGAAGGAGCTCCTCTGGGTGTCAAAGACAACATCTGGATTCATCCAAGAGACATGGACGTTACCTGCAACACACACACACACACACACACACACACACACACACACACACACACACATTCATAAATGAAGAGAAAAACAGAAATTTGATGAAAGTTTAAATGAGAGTTTCCTGTTGAAGTCACCAGGTGAGAAACGAGAATCTCACCTTGCCATTCATAGCTTCCAGGTGAGCCCACAATGATTTCTGTCTGAGTGATGGAGGCAGAAATCCCCATGTTACACATGACCTCACTGCTGACATCACCCAGGTGACTAAACACACACACACAGAAACACAGGTTTACTAACAGGTAGGGTCATGTGTGCTGTGTGTCCTGTGTGTCATGTGACCTACCTGCAGGGCTGGTCGGGGTTCTGCCAGTGCATGTCTGTGTCATCATACTGCAGGTTGTTTCCACGGAGATAACACCGACCAATCATGTGTCTGAGTCTGAACGCTCCGTAGAGTTTAACGAAGCGATGACCACACGCCTGGAGAGAGGGGGGGAGGGTTGGTTGGTTGGTTAGTTGGTTAGTTAGTTAGTTAGTTGGTTGGTTGACCTAAAGAATCAGCATTAAGAACACAGTCACAACATAAAGGCACAGTTCACTTTCAGTGACAAACTAACTGACTCTGTCTTCCCTCTGTATTCAGTTACTGTTAGCTCTCAGTGTCCAGGTTTAATTTCTGCCTCCACCTGACTACAGGTGAACTGTACACCTGTACACTCTAAAGCAGCAGTTTGTTAATATATTTGAGTTCTTTTTATGTTCCTTTGTTGTCGTTACATTCCTGGAATAAATGAAGAGATGTCTGAGTCTGGAGGACATTCAGGACACACACACACATGCACACACACACACACACACACACACACACACAGGAAACAGACAAGGACGGATGGAGAACTCGTCTCTCGTCTCCTCCTGTCGAGCTGAAGTCATGTGACAGAGAAACACCTGCAGCTCTGATGAACACCACTACCACAGCTTGCTGTCTGTCCTACTGGGAGTTTGATGGAGGGTTGAGACCAGTCTGGTCTCAGGGGACAGACTGGTCCAGGACGTGTAGTGGGTCAGCGGTGCAGAATATTTTCAGTGGAAAGTAGTTGAAACCTGCTCAAACCTGTATATATATATATATATATATCTCATTAACATGCGTCTTCATTTAGCTGCAGTGCCTGAACACTGAGGCTGTTGTTCACACTGAGAGCGTTTGACAACTGAGTGAAGGTGAGTGTGTGTCTGGTCAGGTAACACTACAGGTAACATGGTTTTATATTATATTTGGGTGAACAGACCCTTTAACATGCTGCCATCTCATCACTACTAAAAGAAAGTTTACAAACGTTAACCGCTTCATCAGCCAATGAGAACACAGACTCACCAGGACCCTCCCCCCAGGTCGGCCCTGACTGGTTACTGAGACGCCCAACCACATGTCCTCAATCAGGTCCTCAGACGGGTTCAGGTCTAAAACAGGACGGGACAGGTTAGTGACACACTGCAGTTGTTTGTTTGTACAGTGTGACATTAAAAATGAACTCCTATAATTGGCCGTTGCCGTGGTTACCACTGATTACAGCCCACTCAGGACAAAGCTTTATCATGTCTCAGTGTGTGTGTGTGTGTGTGTGTGTGTGTGTGAGGGAGGCAGATAAAAGCTCTCAGTGGAAACAGAAACAGGCAGCAGCTGTCACTTCTCACTGAGCGATGGACTACCCATAATGCACCAGGACAGAGATAACAGACAGACATTTACACGGTGAGCTCAGAGCTTCAGGAGCCCTGAGTTCAGACTCTCAGGCTTTGTATGAAACCTGATTCCTTCTCTGTGATTGGCTGAAACTTCAACCATTCCAGACCAATCATATATAAAAAGCCTTTTATTGATTTTGGGATCAGCT
Source organism: Macquaria ambigua (assembly GCA_008360985.2). Classification (NCBI taxonomy): domain Eukaryota; kingdom Metazoa; phylum Chordata; class Actinopteri; order Centrarchiformes; family Percichthyidae; genus Macquaria; species Macquaria ambigua. The sequence continues at coordinate 19,368 of VMKM01002942.1, forward strand.
CCAAATCTATGAATCAAGTTAACGAACTGTGTGGATTTAACTGGATTTAAAATGTCTAATAAAGACTGAGGCAGCTGTGACTGTGTTATATATGAATGTTACCTGTGTGTAACTACAGGTGTGGCAGCTCAGGTGTCTCCTGTTAACGAAACCATGTCTCTCACAGATTTCTTGGTTAAATACATACAATAAAATAAAGGTGAGTCCCACCTGGGTCTATGAGCTTCATCCTGCTGCAGTCTGATTGGTCAGCGGTGATCGGGCAGCTGTACACTCCTCCTGTGCGATTGGCTGGAACATTAGGCTCCGCCTTCTCCCTTGGAGCTCCGACCAATAGACTGTCAGGACAAGACAGGTAAGACAGGTGAGAGGGTCTGTAACCTGTAGAGCAAGGCACCACAACCTGGAACTCCTTCAAAGTTCCCAGGACTTCAGGAGCCCTCCTAAGCAACCTTGAATTTCTTCAAGGATCCCTGGGAAGTCTTGAAATAATCCAGGAGCCTTCTAAAGCATACTGGAACTTGTTTAAGGACCCCCGGAAAATCCTGAAGAACCCAAGGAGTCGTTTAACGCATGGAACATTCTTAAAGGACCCCCGGAATGGCTTGAAGGACTCCTGGAGCCCTGTCAAGCATCCTTGATTTCCTTTCAAGGACTCCTTCAAGGTCTTGAAGGACCCAAGAAGCCTTCTAAAGCATCCGGAAACTCCTTCAAGGACACCTGGAATGTCCTGAAGGACCCCTGGAGCTTCTAAAGCAGCAGTTTGTTAATATATTTGAGTTCTTTTTATGTTCCTTTGTTGTCGTTACATTCCTGGAATAAATGAAGAGATGTCTGAGTCTGGAGGACATTCAGGACACACACACACATGCACACACACACACACACACACACACACACACAGGAAACAGACAAGGACGGATGGAGAACTCGTCTCTCGTCTCCTCCTGTCGAGCTGAAGTCATGTGACAGAGAAACACCTGCAGCTCTGATGAACACCAGTGCCACAGCTTGCTGTCTGTCCTACTGGGAGTTTGATGGAGGGTTGAGACCAGTCTGGTCTCAGGGGACAGACTGGTCCAGGACGTGTAGTGGGTCAGCGGTGCAGAATATTTTCAATGGAAAGTAGCTGAAACCTGTTCAAACCTGTATATATATATAGGTTAGGTAGAAGAGTATATATATATATATATATATATATGTATATATATATATAGCATATATATATATATATATATATACACACATATAGTATAGTATATATAGTATGAGAGAAAGCAGCATGTGTGTATATATGATATATATATATATATATATATGCACACAATTATATATATATATAATATGTTCAAGAGTTAAAATAATGTGAGTAAAACAAATGATCATTAGCTATTAGCTGTCATCTCATTAACATGCGTCTTCATTTACCTGCAGTGCCTGAACACTGAGGCTGTTGTTCACACTGAGAGTATTTGACAGCTGAGTAACGATGCGTCACACATGCAGACCCCTAAATGAACTGGTCTAGACCGGACTAACTGGTCTGACTGCACTGTGATGGACTCTACTGAACTGGAATGAAATGTGTCCAAACAGCTGTGAATTAATTTAAACTAACACATCAGTGCACACACACACACACACACACACACACACACACACACACAGCTGAAACCAGACTCTGCGTGTGTGTGGGCTTGTTCCTCTATCTTTGTGAGGACAAATTTCAGCTTTAAACCATCGTAGTGAGGACTGTTGTGCTTTGTGAGGACAGGTCCTCGCTAAAGGGCTGTTTTAAGATTAAGGGTAGAATTAGGGTGGGTGGGGGGGGGGGTTAGGGAATGCATTATGTCAGTCTGTGTCCTCACAAGCATAGAAAGAAAACGTGTGTGTGTGTGTGTGTGTGTGTCTCTCTGAGTTTCATTTCCTGCACACAGATCTCAGATCAGTCTACCAGCTGAACACACAGTGGCTGATCCAGGTCTCTGCGTGACCTCTGACCTCAGACCTGATCTCAGCTCAGGTGTGTTAATGTGGTGGTGATGTCACAGGTGTCACATGTCAGAGCTGTGACTTCCTGTCAGACATGAACAGACATCATGTGACCAGACTGAAGGTGAGAAGAAAACAGGCAGCCAGAACTCTTCGAGGTCTCCTGGAACCTTCTCAAGGACTTCTAGAACCTCCTTAAGGTCTCCTGGAACCTTTTCAAGGATCCCTAAACCTTCTCTATCTTAATTATTGATCAGGTCTAGTTTCTGTCCAACCAATCACAGAGGGAGAGGTGTCTGATGGGCGGGACACTGAGCCAATCAGAGGACACGTTGACCTCCTGACTCCTGAACTCCCCGAGGAAACTACATTACTGTGTGTGTGTGTGTATGTGCGTCCATTAGCAGCCAATCCAATTAGAGAACATAAAGAGACGGTCATCATGGTGAGTGTAGAGACAGACAGCTGGGTGACCTCTGAGTGACCTCTACTCTCTGGAGGTCTGCAGACTGTGAGGCGCCTCGTCGGGGGGGAGTGGGAGAATGGGGGGATGGGGGGTAAAGAAAGGGACAGGTGCATGCAGGTGTTGTAAAAACAACAGGAAGTTAGTTATTGAAGTTTGGCTGCTGATTGGACGGCTCTCCTCCTCCTTCAGTCAGACTCGACCATGTGACCTGACATCATGTGACCTGTCAGGATCAGATACAACAGCTGCTCAAACTCTCTGAACACTGACCTCGGTCTCTGCTGACAGTTAACATACATCAGTTTATCAGTCTGGACCAACAGGAGACCATATGGGTCCTGAAGGACTCCTAAAACCACCTCAAGGCCCCATAGAAATCCCTCAGTGATTCCTGGAACCTGCTCCAGGACTCCTAGAACTTCCTAAAGACTCCTGTTACTTCTTCAAGGACTCCTTGAACCTCCATTGGGGTTTCAAAGACCCCTGCATCTTAACCCCTGGAACTTTCTCAATGACTCCTGAAACCTCTTCAAGGCCCCCTGCTACTGTACCTGATGTTTTCTCAGACTTCAGGAGAATCCAAACACATTATTAACACTGCAGGGCATTCATTCTGTGTGTGTGTGTGTGTGTGTGTGAATTCCTCTTGTGTAACAGGGTTAAAGTATTTTTCATTTGCAGAGCTCCTCATGCAACACATTCTTTTCCTGGCTCTCTTTGCTCCTGGAATCTTTCTGTGGACTCGGCTTTGAGTCCTGAGCAGATTTTAAACTGCTGCTAACATTGCTAACATTACTAACCTCGGGCCCACTGGGTCCCTTGCTGAGATGGAGATGATTATTCACACTACTGCAGTTCCCTTTTCACCTGTCTCGGGAAGACGTCCCTGAACCGCCCACAGGTGGTCCAAAATGCTACTGCAGAGCATTAGACCAGGTCCTCCAAAAGGTCTCATGTAACACCAATCCTGATCCTGATAAGTGGAACTTATCTTTAGAAATATATATTGATAAAATATGTTTGGTGTGACTTTTACAGTTCTACCAAAATGTAGCGGTCCACTTACATTTGATCATCAACAGAAAGTTGAAGCTTTCCTCAACAAATTTCTGCATTTAAGAAAAAAAAAGCATTGAAATGAAGTAGCCGCATTTTCGCACATGCTCAGAACAGATCGTTAACTGCAGCAGGAAGTTGTGGTTACACAGTTTACTGCAACAACCACCGTCTGTTACCTGACAGAGACAAAGTACAACACACACACACATGAAGTCTGAACAATGACAGAGTCAATCATTTACCTGAACACACCTGATAATACAACAGACAGACAGACAGACAGACAGGTGTGCTCACTGCAGTTCTGCACTGGCCAAAAACCTGAGACCTGAACCCGACCCAGACCGAGGCTGGATATTTGTTATTTCCTCTTGTGTACTCACATGCAACAGACAGACAGGTGTCAGACAGAAAGGTGTGTACTCACAGATAACTGTCTGTCTTCAGGTCTTGGTGCAGAGCGACAGACAGTCCGAACAGACTTCCTTTTCCGCCCGTCTTCAGCAGCGGGAACGACGTGTCAAGGTTAGACGCCATGCACACACTGACCCACATGCTCAGCAGCGCACACACACCTGTCGCCATGGAGACACACACCTGAGAGGACGACAACAACAACAATGTCACTGTCAGACAGGTACAACAAGCAGCAGCTGTACAGGTGATGAATGAAGTCTGATGATAGAAAACAGTGTTTTGCAGGTTTGATGATAGTTTATTGGTTGTATGTTGAAGTCATGTGACCTGCTGAGTGCTCTCACCTGATAAAAGACATCTGTTGGTTTAAATGAACGTCTGTCTGTCTGACTGACCTCAGTGTGTTGAGGGGCACCACAGGGCTCAGCACTGGGCCCTCTTTTACTTTTAATACGACCGACCACAGTGACACATGTTGATATCCTCCTTTATGCAGATGACATATCTATATTTCACCCAGCAAATGTATTCAGTTGGTCTCTATATGATGGTTATGTGTTATTGTACAGTTACATTCAGAAACACGCCTTTTCAATGTGTCCTCCATGTTTAACCTCAGCACAACCATCAGACATTTCACTGCACTCGTCACAACACACCACATACACAATAATGGAGGAGGCACAGGCAGAAGCTGTTTTTCCACAATAAAGTGAATACAACTCAACTACAACATAACTCACGCTAACAACACACGAGTTCCCCAATTAGATATCCAGGTCTCTCTAAACCACGATCTGATGTTTAAATGTGCAAACACATGACCAGGAAACTCTTAAAACCTCCTGATACCTGATCATGTAAACACACTCATCAGTCAGACTTCATCACACATCTTCAGTCTGGGACTTTACTTACTGACAGATGTTGAAAACTGAACTGAAACATGAGCCATCACTTGCTCAGGTGGTGGGATCCGGTCGAAACAGCTCAGTAAGTGCATCTTTAATGTAGATTATTTACCAGAGATTTAGGAACAGTTGTTGAGTGTGAGGGCGTTTTCATAACTGTAGTTGGTTTGCTCTTGTCCGAATCAGCTGACGAGTTTCTAAACTTGGTTTCTTTTCACACAGAGAAAAATCCAGGTGAACTAAAGTGCATCACCAGGTGAGAACGGTCAGATGTGTTTTGGGCGGGAGCTAACCGTTACGCCTGTTAAACTGAAGACGTGTTCGGTAAGCGTGACATGTTAACGGTCTTTTCTCACCATCAAACTTGCGGAATACACCTGGTAGTTGGGTCGGATCCAGGTCGGATCACGTTCCCGCACAAACAAACCGCTCCAGAGTTCATTTGAAACTGGACTGAGACCACCTCTTCTAAAGGGTCTCGGTGCGATTACTGTGTTCACACTCAAAGGAACCGCACCAAGGAGGAAAACACCCTTCAATCATGGTCCACCTACTTCTGAAGCTTTCAGTCGCATCTCACAGTCTTCATCCGCAAATAACACAATCAGATTAAATAAACCTAAAAATAAACTAAAATTAATTCAGTCAGCAGACGTGTCTGTTTCGACAGAATGGTTGAAGCACAACACTATAAGATCATATAAAGTCGCTGTAATCAGTGATGGAAAGTAACCAAATATATTTACTCTAGTACTGTACTTATGTACAGTTGAGGTATTTATACTTTTATTTCCATTTTTATATAATTAATTGATTATATAATTTCACTGCACTACATGTATTTGACAGTTGCTGGCTGTTGTGGAGATTCAGACAAACATCAGGTGAGTTTATGATGTGTCAAATGAAACTAACTGTATATGAACTATCTAATAATAACACTTTTTTTTTAAACTTTTATACTGCACTGATGTTTGTTAGTTTACTCAGTTAAGATGCTGAATGCTCGAATTTTACTTGTAACAGAGTAATTTTTACATTTCTGCATTGATAGTAAAAGTACAAACTACTTCTACCGTCACTGATTCTAATAAAACACTGAATAATTTCAGTGTTAAATCAATGAGGTTTGGCTGAGAAACGATCTGCAGTTTGAACACAAAGAGAAGAAGAAGTTCAAACCTTTTTCCTCTTCAGCAGCTTCCTGTTGTTTGTTAATAAAGAGCGTTTCAATGTTCCTCGTCCTCAGCAGGTCGTCGGTTCGATTCCCGCTGAGCTCCGTCTGACTTCTCCGTCTGCAGGCTGACTGATCTGCACACAGTCTCTCTCTCTCTCATTCTCATTCTCCAGTCGTGCTCGCTCGCCCTGAAATGAAATCATGTCTCTCTCTGTGTGTTAACCCGCCCACACACACACACACACACACACACACACACACACACACACACACACAGAGGTCTAAATGGATTCAGGACGTTTGGGCGTGCGAGGGCACCTTGATTGTCTCTCTCTCTTTACACACACACCCTCCTGTTTGTAATGTGTGTGTGTGAAAGTGAATGTTTAAGTGACATTATGAGGCCTGAACTTTGACTGCTGACACACACACACACACACAATTCTTCTGGGCTTATTTCAGCTTCCTGTCTTTGTGATGACTTCCTCTTTTTCTCATTTACAAAAACACATCTAATCAGCCTAAGCCCCCCCCCAGCACACACACATTAATACTTCTATATTTATGAGGACCCTCATTGACATAAACCATTCCCTAACCTTAAACTTTAACCCCTCAATTTTTCTTTTTTTTTCTTTTTTAGATTTTTTGAAATGGTGTTGAAATGAAATTTGTCGCTCTTTAAACGACTCCTTTGCTCCCGTCAGAATTACTGCGGCCACTAGAGGTCGCCGTACATACAAACGTAAATATGCTGCTGCACAGACAATGTATTTTTGGGGAGGACAGTCTCTCTGTGACATTTTACAGTTTTCTTTCAGCTGATTCACAAATATTTATAAAATAAAAAACGTTGAGAGTCTACAGTTGAGTTTGGCATGCATCCAACAACTTTTATGTTAATAATTTCCAACATTTAAATTTCAATCAAAAAGTTGAGATGACGATATACTGAAATGTATTAAACATCACATTAACATTTTATCCTCATGATTTGTTAAAAGGTATCAGGTTTTAGGTATCACATTTTACTGTGTGGTGTTATGCAGATTTGCTTGAATTAGCTACATTTTGAATGGAATTTGGTGTAAGTCTTTTCTCACATATCGGTGCTGAAAGCAGTCCAGCAGCTTGTGTTGTGTTATTAGTTATTTAACAAAACTCATTTGATGTTAATCCCACAGACCGCTGCAGTTTCATTGTGTTGGTGATCGATGTACCAATCCCCATAACAAATAAAAAAAAACTGAACTTTACTTCTGCCTTCCCTGTCGATAGATTCACCCTCAGTAAAAAAAGATTCCAACATTTGAATTTGAATGATTTCTTCTTGCTGCCGCTCACCAGACGATTGTGGTGTTTTCTCCTCCAGAGACACAGGAACATCTTACAGCTAATCTTCATGGAGTTCTCCTTCAACTGTCACAGCCGAGAGCTAGACCTGGTTCTGACTAAATGTCCTCACAAGGACACATATAACATACACACACACACAGGTCATCTGATGCTGCTGTGGTCACATCTACAATAGCCAATCAGAGGCGACAGCAGTTCCCTTCCGTCAACCAGAAACTGACAAAGACGAACTGATCAAAGGTTTCCTGTCCTGTGTTAAAACCTGAACTTGAATGCATCATGTGTTTGTGTTGCAGCGATGGATCAAACGTCACCTGCTGGGAATAAATCACTGATTGGTTGAGCTTAACAGCCAATCAGAACGCTCCGTGTCACACTTCACACTCCCAAACACTCCATTTCGTGTCTGATTGTAACCCGATACTGTTGCTGCGAGTTGTAACATGAGTTTAATAGAAAACAGTAACGGTTTACAGTCACCTCCCAAATGATGCGGAAACTTACCCCCAAAACACTCCCTCCAAACCCCCCCAATAACCAGTAACCTAGCAACCACCCGGTAACACCTTAGCAGCTTGTCAGTAACCTAGCAACCACCTGTGACAGGTGTCCAGTTATACTGTCCACCTTCTAGGAATTATTCCAGCCAATCAGAATCCAGAACTCTGTGACCACGGTACATTGTAAATATGTTCCGATGATCGACTAAGAAGGACTGACAGGTGACTGACGAGACTCACCTGAGTGAATATGAACCGATAGAAAGCAGCTCACAAAGATTCATCCGAGACTCGACAGATGGTGCCAACAGCCCCTGAAGGCATCATGAAGCAGCTCAGAGGACAGCTGTGACATCACAGTGACCTCTGATCACAGCTATTGATTACCTGGGCATCCCAGGAGGGCCCTCTGTGCATGTGTGTGAAATATGTATTACTTACATTGTGGGGACTCACCTACCCAGAGGTGAAAAAGAGTCCCCACAAAGTAAATCATAACATTTCAGTGTTTAATGTCAGTGCAGTGCCCCCCCACAATGACAGTAATCACAGTGTGTGTGTGTCATTTCCTGTTGTGAGCAGTCAGACAGGAAGTCACTGATTGTTGTTTGTCATGTGATGATTGAGATTATTAAATGGAGGGAAACAACATAATGAATCCAAAAGACAAGAAATCATACAAAATGCTGCATTTATAGTTTTACATAACAGTATTGTGACATAATGCGATATGTATGTTTGACTAACAAACCAATTTAAATACTTAACTTCTAATGTAGTTTCATTGACAGACCTGACACCTCTTTATTTCTGATCTTCAGTTCCAAAGTGTTCTTAGGAGATTTTCATATTATAAACACACCGTCAGCTGTGAGTGAAATACAGATCAATACTGAATAGAAAAACAAGGCAGAGGTTCAATACAACCCAACAGCCTCCAGCAGGACCTGGCAGACTGTCAACAGTGAACTCAAACAGTGAATGATGGGAAGTTTGGTAAAAAGCTAATCAGGGCCTGAACACTGACTGACAGGCTGATTTAAGACAAACCAACGTAAAGCTGTTTTAGTGTTTGACAGTCAGGACAGAGCAGAAACCAGAGAACAGCTTCTTATTGAACTTCCAACACTGATGAACAGAAACTTGAGTTGAATTAAAAAATGACATTTAGTTCAGCAGATTTGAACAGAAAGCGTTCCTTTATTTGAACAGATCTTTTATTACAGTCTGGTAACCACTGTTTTCTCTGAGCGTTTTAACTTCTGAAGAAATGTTTTTTATTTCATTTCAGCTGAATATTTTAGGTTTGTGTGATTTTCAGCTGTAGTGTGTTGTTTCCAGCCAGTTGCTTAAAACATTTTGATGTTAAATAATCTAAAACAAAGATTTAATATCAAACTTTAACCAGCTACAGTAACAGAATCATTTAATTCAATATCTGACGTTTTGTATTTGTGAACTAAAACCTTTAATTTTCATTCAGTTCAAATGTTTGAGCCAATCTGTCATACAAAGATCTCTCAACCGTAATATGATGCATTTTAACACATAATTATGTTGTGCTAATCAGAAAATGCTAATTCAATTATAAGAACTTTATAAAAACACAATTAATAGTTTGGACTTGTTTGGAACACTTAAATGAAATAACTGAAAGGAAATCTGAACACATTACTGAAGCAGAACATATACAATTACTATACTATTGCATGAATCAAACCACAAACACCTGAGAGGAAGACGAAGTAAAAAGATGGAGGACAGAGTGAGCAGCTGGTTAGCTTAGCTTAGCATAAAGACTGGAAACAGCTAGCCTGGCTCTGAGAGATATAGTGCCCTGAGATAACTTTGTTATGATATGGCGCTATATAAATAAAACTGAATTGAAAAACTGAATTGAATATAACGTGTTAATCAGTGAGCTGTAGAGGTGCTGCAGACTTTATCTGAACAATGTTAGCTCACTGGCTAACACAAATTAGCTCGTTGAACTAACAGCTAACATTAATTGCATGTTTAGGTTGATTAAGAATTTGAATACCTGCCACAGAACCTGTGTAAGACCTGAAGGTACTGCTCGCTGATTTAAGGGAAAACACAGCATCTACAAACTAAACGTGTTTCAATTTGTTTAAATGTAACATACAAGTTAATACATTTTAAAAGGTAGTTTAACCACTAGCTAGTTAGCTTTAGCGGGACCATCATAGCTGGATTCTATTACAGATTACAGCAAGAGAAAAATCAGTGTATTTTGTTGTGGCTTTAGGGACGCTAGCACGGGGCTAGCTGGTTTTCCTCCTTTAGTCGTCTGGTTGCCTTCGCTCTGTGAGAAGTTTACATTCTGTTTTCATGATATTATACATTTCTATAGCATGATAATCTTTTACATCGTAAAACAGACGCAAAACAGCCAATTCAGGTTTTAACTCAGTTTTGAACTGCCCAGGCCAGCACTGGCCAGGTATTGTGAGCACAACTAGCCCTTTTGTTCATAGTGAGCATTTCTTGTTAGCCTGCTAACACTCTTCTCATTCACAGCTTCTTGGCATTTGGTATCTTGTCTACACCAGAGGCCTGTACTACGAAGCCATTTCAACACCCAGGATATCTGTTGATTCTGGCTTCACTGAGCCAAACAACCGCCATCACGCTGAGCGGTCACATGATGGTGGTTATCAACTTAGTATAATCAACCCAGGGTTTCCTAATCTGGCCATGAGCGCGCTCACATGAAAGCGGCGGGGTTTGCAGCATGTGACCAATCGCAAACGTGACAAGTGTACTGGCAGCAGAGCAGCATACTTTACCAACGAAGAGCAAACTATAATTTCAGAGAAATACGAAGAAGTTAAACATCATCCAGGCTAAAAGCAACACAGCTGCAGCTGCTGAATGTGTGGCTGTTAACAGGCTCATAATATCTCTGCCCCATCATCGGTGTTCCATTAAATTCATGTGTTGCTGAGATGTATTCTCATGTCATGTGTGACGATTTTAGCCCGATTCTTTCAGCTGCAGCCCCGGCAGAATAAAAAATAAATCTAAAAACGGTTTTCAAAGCGGTCAGTAGGCTCACTGTCAGTACAACAAGTACAAGTACAAGGCTTCAATGCTTCAGTCTCTGTTGGAGGATGATATCAGGATACTAAAGTACAGTGTTTGTAAGAAGCTGACACAGATGAGTCAGAATCTCTCATATAAAAAGAGTTCCTCTCATGATCTGCACTGAACTCCACGGGACTTTCTATTGGTGATGTCATTTTCCAAGAGACCTGATTGGTCAGTAGACGGAGCTTTTATACGCGTTAGTCTGTTCTCTCGAACATCCGGAGCAGGTTAGGCATGCAGCATCAGTTACCATGGCGATTTACCCCGGTAAGAAGTGAACCACCGTCATAGTACTGAAAACCCAGAGTTAAACCTGAAGTTACCTCGCTGACCCCGAGCCCGGCTTCGTATTCCAGGCCTCAGGTGTGTAGAGAAAGCCGCAGAGGAGTAAGAGAACTGAAGCTTCAGCTCGCAGGTAAAACACAGGTCATAGTGTCTAAAACTAATCTGGTGTCAATGCCTGTTTTTGTGAGATAAACAAGAGTTGCACATGCTCAGTAGAGCTGATGCAACATTAGCTAAAGGTCCTGAGTCTGGAAGGGGGGCGGATGACACCGTGTAATGACAGGAAGTGCTTCTTTAATCTACTATAATTCTGTGGTGTCCAGTCTTTTAGCTATTAAGCTTCGGACTCTGATTGACAGCCAGAAGTCAGGTGAAGAGGTGGATTGTGGGTAAGCCTCAGGTGTTAGAAACAGGTGTGACCCAGTTCCAGAGGTGTGCAGCAGTTTAGCTGGGCTTTTCCAAACCCTTTCAAACCATGACTTTGGGGTTTCAGCTTTTCCAGTCCAGTCCAGAACAGTTCAGTCTGGACTCTCAGGCGTTGGGTCGGATCTCAGCGTAGTTTTTGACGACTCCAGAGAATCTGATGATGTGAATCTCTGCGTTTCTGGGTTTGAAGTCCTGCCACAGGTACTCAGGTGACAGCACCTTACTGGGCTTGTTGATCCACATGTACCTGAACACACAGGAACAGGAAGTACAGTCATCAGGAATACAACGAGGGTCAACACCTGTTCAGGTGACTGTCCTCCTGCCTACCTGTTCAGGTGACTCTCCTCCTGCCAGGCAGCCTCGATGCCGTTCTCTGCGTCAGCCTTGAAGTTGGAGTGACAGGTTTTGGCGAGCAGGTGTACTTCCTGCAGGAGGCCTCCAAATGCCCCCCCACAGTAGTAGAAGTCCCCCTTCCCAGGACCTACGTAGGCTCTGGACTGTGGCCTGCGCTCGTAGGGGAACCTGCTGCGGTCGTCCCTGTAGTAACCTGCAGACACACAGGTAGGAAGGAACACAAGGAACAAATAGAGGTTGAGATCACAAACAGTGTGATCTACAATGTAACAACTCAAACTTCACCTGGACAGGTAGAGCAGTCGGGTCCTGTTGCCATCCATCCATATATACATATACATATACACACACACACACACACATATATATATACATATATATACATATACATATACACATATATATATATATACATATACATACACATATATACACACACACACACACACACACACACATATATATACATATATATACATATACATATACACATATATATATACATATACATACACATATATATACACATATATATATACACATATATACATATATACATACATACACACATATATATATACATACACATATATATACACATATATATATACACATATATACATATATATATACATACATATATATATATATATACATATATATACATACATATATATATATATATATACATATATATATATACACATATATACATATATATATATATATACACATATATACATATATATACACATATATATACACATATACACATATATATACACATATATATATACATATATATACATATATATACACATATACATATATACACATACACACCTTTTTGTCTCTGTCTGACATCATACAGCTCAAGACAGACAGACACAGCCACATCAAGTGTCTCCTCCATGTTCTTGGTTACCAGGGTGACAAGCCCCATTTAATATATGATTGGTTGCCTGAAAAGAAGTGCCAGTGACAACACCAGCAGAGTTTTAAGTACAATCGCTCAGAAACAAGGTGCTGGGTGCAGCTTTTTCTCCAGGCAGCTGCATGCGCTCGCTTCTCACTGGGAACAACTGAAAAGAGACTCAGGTTCTCAGGTGCAAAGAAATGAAAACCACTAAAATCTCTGAGATGCAGATGGTTGTGAAGAACAGATTTCTAACTTAAGGTGTTAGCTGGTGATTAGAGCTGATCGTTGATCGACAGAAAAATCATCAGAAAATATTTGGATAATCAATTATTATTATTGGACAGACGGTCGTTTTTACAGTTCTCTAAAATGTTATAGACCAGAGAATCTGGTTTTTTTTAATTAACATTATTTTTTCTCTCAGAAAATTGTGTAATTAAGTCAAATGTTAAATAACACTAGCTAGCAGCTAAGCTAGAACGTTTTAGCTCCAACACAGAAGCGTAATCGTAGATATTCAGATGCAGGTTTGGGCTTCTGTGTCAGTGTCTTCAGCAGACCTCCTAACAGACACTTCTGCAGATCAATCAAAATACCCAGGATAAGACCGGAAGTTTAAGCTACCATCAAAATAAAAGCAAATATTAGCAGCATGCAGTAACAGCATTGTGAGTGCAGCCTTTGAGCTAACGATAGGCTATTTTATGAGGACGATCCTTTTCTCTATTAATCTTTTGACAATGAGGTGAAAGTTTCCAGTAAGAGAATAAAACAACTACAATACTATAGCCTTCCCCAGGACTTGTATTAACATTAGCATGACCTGTTGGGAAGACTACATATCGAGTTTGCTCTAGTTTCCTGTGAGCTTTCAGTGTTGACAGATATCTCACAGAAACCGCCTACAGTAGTTTACATACTGATCAAATGAGGTCATTTTCATGGCTTTAATGGTAGTTCTATGTTCAGATACTTATTTAATGGTCTACAAAAACACATTTGAACATCCTTGGGAGCAGTAGTGATACCATACCAGAAGGTGACAGCAACACGCTGAGAGTACTGGGGGAGTAGGGATACATGTATATGAGATTGTGCTGAACCTCAGTCTGGATGAGGACGGTGGAGTTTACGGACCTGGATGTGTCACAGCGACCAGTCCGCCCAGCGACTCGGTCCCCCAGCGGCCGTGGAACTGAGAGTCGACGTCCAGACAGAAGATGTAGTCGGTTTGGTTAAAAAGCTTCTCCTCTATCAGCGTCTGGATGAGCTCCATCCTTCGAGCAGATATCTCCTGCCAACGCTTTGAGCTGGGCACCAGACGCACCATCAGCTGGAGGGGGACGAGGAAGAGGAGTCACTGGATATCAAACATCCAGAAAAGCTGTTCTTTATGCAATAGCTACAAAACATGGCAGACAAAACCTGCAAAAAGGTAGCTGGGTTGAAGAGCTGAGTGTAAATATGCTGCTGTTACTCACAATGAATCTGTTGAACCTGCACTGGCTTTGTTTGGTAACAGCATCTTTTCATTTGCATGATTCGTTTACCTGTCTGCCGGCGGCCATTTTGACTTGGGGCACATCCTCAGGCCGGTCGGTGAACACGTAAACGTTCACCTTGAAACCAACAAAGAAGTGCTGCTCTGCCGTCTCCAAGAAGTTTTTCAGGAACATGATGTACCTGTCCAGAAGGTCACAGGGGTCAACTCCAGTTCAAAGGTCAAACCAGAAACCACAGGGTGGTGATTTCATACTTACTTTCCAACAGCGAACACTGTTGCTGCGATGCTGATGTTCTTTGGTTTGTAGATGCTGTCAAGTAGAACCGGGTTAAAGGTTCCCTCCCAGACTACTGGAGCCAACCAGGGCGTCACCGTCACCACGTCAGTACGACTACGATTACAGACACAAACCGACATCATTAACAAACAAACACCACCACCACCACCACCACCACCACCAGGGACCACAGTGAATGATACTCACCCCTGCACGATGCTGGGCTGTTTGTACTGCAGACTGAAACACACACAGTTTCCTCATCAGAACACAACCACAACAACAGTCTGAACTGCTGTTAGCGCTGTTAGCAGTGGAGGCTGCAGTGTTCATTATAGCCACAAAATTAACAAATACCATCCTGATGATTCAACTATTCTTAGAGTCTGAACCAAGTCTGTTCTGAAGGTGGCGCAACAGGAAAAATGATGGAGTCTTTCTAATCTAAAGGGTTCATCCTCTGGAGAGCAGGAATGAGATCAGGACTGTAGCGGGTTTGACACTTTAAATGAAGAAGGGTGCCAGTCAGAGTCAATCTGACAAATAATTAGAAAATAGAAAGAAAATAAATCCATCAAACCACAAAACAATAAAGCAAAGAGCAAAAATCAACAGACCACAACTCAACTCAGGTTTCAAGATCTGGAGTAAATCAAGCAAGCAAGCAAGCAATACAGGTGTGTGTGTGTGTGTGTGTGTGTGTGTAGGTCTCGTCCCACAGTCGGGTCTCAGTCTCAGTCCGTTCTGTTTCCCCCACATTCCGGATCCCCACAAAACAAACCAAATCAATTCCAGTTCAGTACCAGTGGTTTTTTACACCAGGCTAGGTTTTTGGGGGTTGCGACTGGATTATTGGAAGATTGTGTGTTTTAACTGTGGAGAACATAAATGAACTGACGGCTGGTTGCTGCAGCACATTTACTGATGATTAGATCTCAGGTGTCAGGCCAGGTTGGTAGAGGGGGTGGCAGTCGGGCATTATGCCTGTTGTCAGTAGTCATGTGGGGCTGGAGAAGTGGACACGCCGAATGCTGGGTGGAGGTGATCGGCTGTGCTGTTGGAGAAGCTGCATGGTTTGAAAGTGTCCGCCTCTCGCGTGGACGCCACTATTGTCATTTTTGCAGGTGACCAAAGTTAAAGCATGATGGTCGTGATGATTCCCAAAGACAGCACGAATGATTTCAACTGGACTTTCAGCTTCAAAGTGGATGGCTTCAGTTAAGTTGTGTTCGCAACTTCTGAAACTGTGAAATGTTTTGGGGCAGAGGGACATTCGGTTCGGTCCTGCTCTGAGGCCGGAGGGCGGACCGCCTACAGGCAGGTTGGGCTCACCTGACTGAGTCAGACTGGCTTGGTGTGCAGAGAAAGCACAGGAGGCAGAGGCAGACATGCAGCACTGGGAGCAGAATCGAGCTGAGAGGGGGAATAAAGAGGAGAATGACAGAAACGCCCAGAGCAGTGAGACCAGAGGAAAGCAGACAGACAGAGGAAAAGACGTGACAAACATAAAGACAGCTGCAGTGCTGAAGTGATCAGTGATGTGCTGATGGCTGGAAACATGTCTGAGGACAAGAAGAAAGAGCTGGAGGCTTCGTCATCTCATTCTCATTTGTTCTGTCAGGTCTGTGACCCGGCCGAGGAAGAGGAGGCTCTCAGAGAACAAGACAACTCAACTAACTGAAGATGATGATGAAGTCAGAAATGCTTCTCCACACTAGCTGCATGTGTTTATTCTTTCCCCTGGCTGATTTAAAAGGTGGAGGAGGCGTTTCTACCTTTCAGGGGACGGGACAAACAAAGATGGCTACTTATGGAAGCAGGAAGAGGAAGACTGATGATGAGAAAGATGAGGACAGTAGACTGTCAATAAAACTACATCTGATGAAGATGAATGTCCTTACTGGTCAGGAGCCTTCAGGTGGAACCCGTGATCCACAGAGATGACACCAGCAGCAGATCTACACACACACACACACACACACACACACACACATTAATAATCCAGTTTTTCAGGACTTTCTGGAAACAGGTTCAGAGTCTTGTGGAGTAATCGGACACTGATTGGACAAAGCTGTTGAAGCGCAAGTTTCTGGCTCACTTCATTATAAACATCGTTCTTCGCTTTTGTGAAAACATGCAGCTGTCTGTGTTCTGTAGAGATCATCTGTACAGATTAGGTCACGTGATCATTTATATGTGACATACTGTATGTTGTGTATCTGTGTTGGTGTAGTTACCCCCAGCTGCCACCAGGTGTCACCAGGTGATCACACCTGGACCTGGCCTCCTGGGTAAAAGTCTTGTGTTTGACCCCACCCTCCCCGTCCTAACGTGGACTTTTTAAACCACGTCACCCGACACACGTGGCTTCACGTGGCTTCACGTTGAAAGCTCGGTGCGTCTCACACAGACGTGATGTGAGTGGATGATAACGGCCTGGTGACCCTGATAAGGTTTCAGTGGAGTGATGACACCCAATGCTGCCGGCACACCAACACCACCCAGGCAGGGAACGCCCGCTAATAAAAGATCTCCATCAAACACAGCTCTCGCCACAGAGGTTTCTGCACGTGGACAAATATTCAGGTTTGTCCTGTTCTGACTCGGAGACCTCAGATGAACCCTAACCCGGGACCTGTTGTTAGTAACTCATTGTTGATTTACGGATCACTGAAAACCTGCAGCATGAATGCACGAATCCTCCACCTCCCTTTACACACACACACACACACACACACACACACACACAATATAAATAGCTTTATTAGAAGGCGTTGTGTCCGGGAACAGACTGCACTGACACTTGCTGTTCCAGGTACACTGATACTGACAGGTCTGGGATCAGATAAGGACAGTGTATCAGGTTGTACTGAAGTAAAAACGTATTCGCAGAAAAAGTACTGAGCAGTGAACTGAGTTTACTCTTTCTTCTAAACGGGGACCTGGAACTGATTCTGGAAGGCTGAGTTCATGCTGAACCAGTTTTTCATGCATGAGACAACACACTGGCAGGAGTAGCTCAGGTGAACAGGTGAGCAGGTAACAGCTGCTCTGTGTGAAGACCACACCCAGGGCAAACACGACAGAGATGTGTTAGTGTTACTCACCTGCCGTCAGATGCTTTCTCTTCCTGCTCGAAGGACGCAACAAATCTGCAACACACAAACACAGTGATCCATCCATCAGAAAATTCAGCTTTTGATAATCAATTCATTGAGTTTTGGACACAACGGGACGTTTGATGATGTCACCTCAGATTTATGAACCAAACAGTGAATCAATTCATCGATAACATAACCAGCAGATGAATCAATACTAAAGACAATAGTTGAGCTCGAGTCACAGCTCGAGTGAGGAGCTATTTCAATTCCACACCTGGAAAGTGAGGGGGGTCAGGGTGCAGACTGATTTCACGTCAAGGTGAAGAAGTGCTTTAAAACTGTATTTCAAAACACAACGAACAGAGTCAGAGTCCAGGTCAGAGTCCAGGTTTCAGGGGAGGGCAGATTTCCTTTCCGGATCTGAATCAAGTGTCAGACCGTTGTGTACAGACTGGATGTTTGTTTTGTCTACAGGTGTGTACAGGTGTAGTTGGTGCAGTTCATTGCATTCACAGTATCTCTGGGTTAGCCTTAGCTGCCGGGAGCAAAGCTCTGCCTCCTTCAACAGCAGATCATATATCAGGTTTGAGTTCCTGGAAATGACTTCCTTGTGTTTTCTGTGAATTGTTGACAAACACTGATTCCCAGTAAAACCACCTGTTATGTGTGTCCCTTTGTGCACCTGGTTGTTCCCATGCTGAAGATTAACACATGCACTGAAAAACAGATGCCTTCGGGAACAGCACTACATCTGCACTGAGGCATATGTTCATGTAAAAGGAAGTCATGATGAGCCTCTTCACATGAATGTGTCAGATATTATAAAACAGGAAGCAGAATTCTCTCTGTAATAACATGAAAACATTGGATTCACTGTGAGAACAGGAGACGATGGTCATCAATTAAAGCTCAGCGTTAAAATCACTTTTAAAACCAATTTTAAAATCTCGTCTGTCTGAACGACACAAAGCTTCACTTGAACGCATCGCTGAGGTGTGACGCACTCAGCGTCTGACAGGATGAGCATGAGTCCAGATAAAGACTGCGATATTGTTTGAGTGAGTGAGTGAGTGAGTGAGTGAGTGAGTGAGTGAGTGTTACCTGTAGGACTGGGAGATGTAGCAGTACAGCACTCTGTGGGGTCAAACAGAAATACAATAACTAATCATCGAACTTCATATTTACACCTGAGCAGGTGGAAGTCAGTCTTTATCAACTGCTGCCATGGAAACTGATGATTCTTTACACAATCTCCTGACTGTGACTGAACACATAATCCTACAATACCCATGAGCCTCAGCGGCTGTTGCCATGGAAGCCAGTCAGAGGCACAAATCAGAGCGGTAGAAATGTTTCCTGGTTGTTAGAGTTGTAACCAAACATGTCGTCATGGTTACTGAATTTAAAAGTGAATTAATTTCAGCTGCAGGTTGTTTTCAGATTTCTCAGCAGCGTCAGAAGGTGAAGCTCTGTGATTGGCTGTTTGTCAGTGAAATGCACCATGGGAATCATAGTTAACGTCTACCTCAAAGATTTTATGTCCAAAAGCTTCTTGAACCTTTTTAAAATCAAAGAAGCAGATCTTTTTAGGAACGAGGTTCAGGGTCAGTTAGATGCTGGGGCGGTGAAAACACATTTCTCTATCCTGCTGCTGGATGGATCAATCAAACTGATCATAACTGATGAGTTCAGGGGCTGTAACTCTCTGTATCTTAAGAGTCCACTGCTTTTATGGATCAATCGAGCAGATTTTCATCCGGATGACGTGATATTTTTACCGTTTATATTTATGTGTGATACATCTGAACCAGCAGAAGTGATCAATAACTGATCACGACACTGCTGTAAATACATCTCGTGTGAAAGGCAGCTGAGTGCAATGCCATCGTAGAAAGAGTTTCGGTAGAAACAACTACATTTCGGAGTCGCTGAAACCCAGCGAAGAAGAGGAAGAACTGAAGTCATGAGACAAACGCTGAGCTCTTACTGTAAATACGTTACTGTGTGGAACCATCTTCAATGACCACCACAACCACGATGACCATAATGATCACCACAACGACGACCACCACGACCACGATGACCACAATGACCACCACAACCACGACCACAAATGGAAGCAGCCTGAGGAGCAGTTACCTGCTGTAGTCCGTCTTCATTCCTGACAGGTGTCAGTGTTTAGGATCACATGTTACACCTGTTCTACCAGTTACACCTGAGTACAGCTGTAAGCTAATAAAGAGATGCAGCTGGATCATATTTCGTCTGACCTGCTGAAGGGTTTGTTACAGTCGCCACCCAGCTCCAGAAACACACAAAAACTTCATTCAGGAAGTTTCTTCACTTCAAGAAACAGTTTCAGAATCAAACCGTTTCCTGAAACAGAGACGAAGACGAAGACGAAGACGAAGAAAGACAGACAGACTCACACTTCCACCAGGCCTAGCAAGACATCTGGAGAGGAAAAGATACCAGTGATGCTGCCATTGTTATCCTAATAGACTCAAATAAAATGTGTTAATTGTATAGGTGATACAGTGAGTGAATGAGTCCACCTTGGGTCAGTCTAGCCACATTATGACCTGAGACTACAGCAGGAGATGGTAGCACAGAGGTACACAGACCATCGCCTCCTCCAAGAGCATTATCTCCACCGTCCTCCAACGGAGAAACCAAGAACACGAATGTTACCTAGCTTTGTACTGCAGTCAGTTAAAGAGCCAGTGCGTGCGTTCAGGTCACCACAGATTAGCACACTTCCCTGGGCCTTGAAGCTACAGATCTGTTCATGGAGAAGATATCTTCATCATAGTATGGTGAGTCACTAGAAAGCAATTAGCACCCCAGAAATTCAAACACTATTAGCTACCTTTCTGGACACCACGTATGTTCACAGTAAAGAAGGTATCATCTTTGTGCAAAATGCAAAATAAAAAAAATAAAAAAATAAATAAAAAATAAAAAAAAAAAAATAAAAAAAAAAAAAAATCACATTTGAAACATCCATCCATCCATTTTCTATACCGCTTATCCTTAGAGGGTCATGGGGGGCTGGATCCCAGCTGACTTTGGGCAAGAGGCAGGGTACACCTGGACTGGTCGCCAGTCAATCACAGGGCTGACACATAGAGACAACCATTCACACTCACAGTCACACCAACTACGGGGAATTTAGAGTCGTCAGTTAACCTAACCGGCATGTGGATGGTGGAAGGAAGCCGGAGTACCCGGAGAGAACCCATGTTCTCCACATGCAAACTCCACACGTTTGACACAATCCAGAAATAAACCTAACAATACCCAAGATGACAACTGGTTTGATAAAGAATGTAAAGAAATTAGACAAAACCTCAAACCTAAAAACACAGAGAAAATGGAACCATCTGAAACGATCCAGATCTGTAGAACTGGCACAGACTGGAGACACGTGGGTCAGTCATTTCAAACCCTCTCCGAGATTTTACCCAAACCAAAACCACATAGTGACAACGTTAAAGGAACGAGAATCCCCCATTCATTTACTGCACTCTACTGCCCTCTACTCCGTTTCTTTACTGCGTTTCTCTACTGAGTTTTACTCACTCTACTAAACTCTACTGTATTACTAGTACTACTAGTATTTGTAGTATTGGTATATAAACTCACCCCAGCACCAGTAGTATCTGTACTTCTAACAGTAACATTCTATTTCAGAGACTAGAACATTTAATTGGCATTAAAGGCACCGCACTAAGCTGGTTTAAATCCTATTTATCAGATCGATATCAGTTTGTACATGTTAATGATGAATCCTCTATGCACGCCAAAGTTAGTCACGGAGTTCCACAAGGCTCTGTGCTTGGACCAATTCTATTTACCTTATATATGCTTCCTTTGGGCAATATTATTAGGAAGCACTCCATAGATTTTCATTGTTATGCAGATGATACCCAATTATATTTATCGATCAAGCCAGATGAAACTAACCAATTAGCTAAACTTCAAGCATGCCTGAAGGACATAAAAACCTGGATGACCTGCAATTTTCTGATGTTAAACTCAGACAAAACCGAAGTTATTGTACTTGGCCCCGAACACCTTCGAAACACATTATCTAAAGATATAGTTTGTCTAGATGGCATTGCCCTGGCCTCCAGCGACACCGTAAGGAATCTTGGAGTTATCTTTGATCAGGATATGTCCTTTAACTCCCACATAAAACAAACCTCAAGAACTGCCTTTTTTCATTTACGTAACATTGCAAAAATCAGGCACATCCTGTCTCAAACAGATGCAGAAAAACTAGTCCATGCATTTGTTACGTCTAGGCTGGACTATTGCAACTCTCTACTATCAGGCTGCCCCAATAAGTCCCTTAAGACTCTCCAGCTGATCCAGAATGCTGCGGCACGTTTACTGACAAGAACCAGAAAAAGAGATCATATCTCTCCAATATTAGCTTCTCTACACTGGCTCCCTGTAAAATCCAGAATAGAATTTAAAATCCTTCTCCTCACCTTCAAAGCCCTAAATGGTCAGGCACCATCATATCTTAAAGAGCTCATAGTACCCTATTACCCCACTAGAGCACTGCACTCCCAGAATGCAGGGTTCCTTGTGGTTCCTAGAGTCTCTAAAAGTAGAATGGGAGCCAGAGCCTTCAGCTATCAGGCTCCTCTCCTGTGGAACCAGATCCCAGTTTGTGTACTGGAGGCGGACAACCTCCTCACATTTAAGAGTAGGCTTAAGACTTTCCTCTTTGATAAAGCTTATAGTAGGGCTGACTCAGGTGACCCCTGAGCCACCCCTTAGTTATGCTGTTATAGGCCTAGACTGCCGGGAGACTTCCCATGATGCACTGAGCTCCTCTCTCCTCCTCTTCCTCTCCATCTGTACGCACTCATATCCCATCAATGCTTGTTACTAATTCAACTTCTTCCAGTAGTTGTGTGCTTTCTCTCCCCTTTCTCTCTCCTTCTGTTGCTTTCTGCAGGTGTTTCTGCCTCCGGAACTGTAGAGTCTAGATCTATGGTTGCACCTGCTGCCCCCATGCTCCTCCTCTGCACCCGCTGCTGCAGTTGCTGTTGCTATTATTATTAGTGTTGCTGCTATAATGTTGCTCTTAGTGTTGTTTCTGTTGGTGTTAACATCCATACCATTACCGCAACCATTGCGTTGCATCTCTGTGTGAAACTGTGTTGTGCTGCTGTATGTTCTCTTTCCTCCTGCTCTCTCTCCTGCTCCCCCCCTCCCCCTTCAACCCAACCGGTCGAGGCAGATGACCGCCCACCTAGAGCCTGGTTCTGCTCGAGGTTTCTACCTGTTAAAAGGGAGTTTTTCCTTGCCACTGTCGCATAGTGCTTGCTCATGGTGGGAACTGTTGGGTCTCTGTAAATATAAAGAGTCGGCCTAGACTTGCTCTACTCGAAAAAGTGCCCTGAGATAACTTTGTTATGATATGGCGCTATATAAATAAAACTGAATTGAATTCAGTGTACAGATGCATATTTAAGCTTCTCTTACTAAGATCTACACATTTTCACAGAAATATTGATTTTGTCAGTTACTTCCACACAGAAGCTTGCTTTCAGTGTAATGATTCACTTTTAAGCTTTTCTGAGTGAGAACTGCACATTTTGACCAATGTTGTTAATTTTTCTGTTTCTTCCACACAGAAGCTTGCTAGTGTATTTATCACTCACAGGTAAAAATATCAACTGTCTTTCTGTCAGAAAGGCTAGCGTATTTATCACTCATAGCCAATAATATCAACTGCATTTCTGTCAGAAAGGCTAATATTCGTAGCTTTGTCACTCATAACTAATAATATCAACAATCTTTCTGTCAGCAAGGCTTGTGTATTTATCACTCATAAATAATAATATCAGCAGTATTTCTGTGAGAAAGGCTGGTGCTCGTAGCTAATAATATCGACTGTATTTCTGTCAGAAAGGCTAGTGTTTTCATCACTCACAATGAATAATATCAAGTATATTTCTGTCAGAAAGGATAGTGTATTTATCACTCAAAGCCAATAATATCATCTGTATTTCTATCAGAAAGGCTAGTGCTCATAGCTGATAATATCAAGTGTCTGTCAGAAAGGCTAGTGTATTTATCACTCATAGCTAATAATATCAATTGTATTTCTGTCAGAAAGGCATGTGCTCGTAGCTACTAATATCAAGTGTATTTCTGTCAGAAAGGCTAGTGTATTTATTACTCATAACTAATAATATTAACTGTATTTCTGTCAGAAAGGTATGAGCTCGTAGCTAATAGTATCATCTGCATATCTGTCGGAAAGGCATGTGCTTGTAGCTAATAATATCATCTGTATTTCTGTCAGAAAGGATAGTGTATTTATCACTCAAAGCCAATAATATCAACTGTATTTCTGTCGGAAAGGCTAGTGCTCATAGCTGATAATATCAAGTGTCTGTCAGAAAGGCTAGTGTATTTATCACTCATAGCTAATAATATCAATTGTGTTTCTGTCAGAAAGGCATGTGCTCGTAGCTACTAATATCAAGTGTATTTCTGTCAGAAAGGCTAGTGTATTTATTACTCATAACTAATAATATCAACTGTATTTCTGTCAGAAAGGTATGAGCTCGTAGCTAATAGTATCATCTGCATATCTGTAGGAAAGGCATGTGCTTGTAGCTAATAATATCATCTGCATTTCTGTCAGAAAGGCTAGTACTCGTATCTAATAATATCAACTGTCATTCTCTTGGAAAGGCTAGTAAATTTATCATTCCTAGCTAATAATATCATCTGTATTTCTGTCAGAAAGGCTAATGTATTTATCACTCGAATCGAATAATATCAACTGTATTTTTGTTAGAAAGGTTAGTGCTCGTAGCTAATAATATCAACTGCATTTCTGTCAGAAAGGCAAGTGTATTCATCACTCATAGCTAATAATATCAACTGTATTTCTGTCCGAAAGACGTGCTCATAACTACTAATATCAACTGTATTTCTGTCAGAAAGGCTAGTGTGTTTATCACTCATAGCTAATATCAACTGTATTTCTATTTAGGACATAGCTGAGCAATGTAGAAGCCACGGGAGATATGTGGCACCTACCATCCACAACCGACGAGTGTTGGTGGTGCGAGACAGCCCTAAACCTCCAAAAACCAAACAAGATGTTGCAGTATGGCTTCGCTGGTGGGCAGCGGAGCTGGCAGATGAGCACGCCTATGCACAAATACAGATAACAGCTCTCATAAGCCCCTTTGCAGGTCATTGTAAGGGCAAAATTTCTCTCTTCCTTTCTTACTAGATATGTTTAGTTCTCTTTCCCTTTACTATTAGATATGTTTAGTTCTCTTTTCCTTTCTTACTAGATGTGTTTAGTGTAATCAAATTTCTCTCTTTATGTCATATATATATTTAGTGTGATAACTTGTTTTTTCCATTAATCAGTCTTAATTCTGTACACTTTAGGTACATTGGTATCTGGTTGGTTTCAGCGGGAGGACAGACTGTTTGTAATCAGGGGGAGAGACAGCTGCAGTCTGGGGAACAGTCTGCCCTGGGTATCCAGCCTTGGGTAGGAAAACCTAGCTGGAGACAGACTATCTTTGTTAGAGGTGATTCTGTACTCTGATATGTCTGTCTCTGTGTTGTGAGGTATGTGACAGCATCTTTCCTTCTTGGTCAGACGTTTCATATGCGTCCTGGGGTATGATCTCTGGCCTTCAGCTGAAAAGGATTGACTCTGTGTGCTCGCCTGCACCCTCTTTTATTTACTTCTTTTATTCTCATTTCTGATTGTTTCATTCTTTTCTTAATTAAATATTAATATATATTATATATATATATATAATATATATATAATATATATATTAAATTGGCCCTGCACAACCCTCCGGCAAGAAGCCAGTGAAACCTGAGACGACGCAAACAGAACCGTACGAGTGGACTTTGTACACCGACAGATCTGAAAAAGGACAGGACAATACTGCTTACTGGGGCTTTATCCTCAAGCAAGGTGAGAAAGAGCAAAGTAGGCAGAAAGGCAAGGTACCTGGGATGCACAAGCTGGGGAAGTGACAGCGGTCCTGGAAGGACTGCTTGAGCCAGGATAATAACAGATAGTCATTATTGTGCTCAGGCTCTCAATGAAGATTTATCCATTTGGGGTGGAGTGGTCATCATTGCGTTGGGACTTGAGAGGTATAGTACCTGACCTTAGTGGATGTGCATGCCAATGGGATGGGGATTCGATGCATCCTTGCAATTCTTGCACCCTCCTGCATAAGTGTGGACACCTGATACAGGTGGGCAGAGCTGAGGGATGGCAGGTGAGGAAGTTTATCGACCCAATCCAATGGAGACACTACAGGGATGGAAAAGTTACCTGAACATCAATGGGCTAGAGCAGAGGCCCACGGTTGGAAGGGACCTTGGGAATTGACCACGTGGAGCAGGTTGATAGAGGAGGTCCTGTGTAACCCCACTCTACCTGTACATGAGATGGCCCCGGTTCCCAGAGAGGAGGGAGCTCGAGGCACAAACCTGTATTACAGCATCACCAGCCTTGATGCCTGGGGAAACCCAGGAGCAAAGGCTAAAATGAAGAGTGCTGAGTTTGTTGTCACCCTGGAGGATTGGCATTGTGAGGGTGCCACGCAACTTCCGGAGTCCTGGGTGGCTAGAGCAGCCACGCCTACTAGGCCGGACCAAACAAGGAAAGTAAGAGTGACGGTGAAAACCGTCATGGTTCCATTTGTGGGGGTATACTCCATTAGAGTAGACCTAGCTGAAGTGGAAGAGACAGCATTGCCATTGGACCCTGAAACCACAGAAGAGAAGACATCATCCAACAGCCTAACAGCCTGGGTGTGACGATCCTTTCACCTGATGACAGTGAAAAGGAGCCATAAGTCTGATCAGTAGGCAAATAAGAAGAACTAGAAAAGACTGTTGCAATGCCGACCAAAAAGTTAAGAAAGGAAATACAAAGCAATACCTACCCATTAACCTTCAAATCATTTATTAGGCTTCCTAATGATTGGATATGGTTGGACCATCCAAAAAGAGATTTTGAGTTTAACCTGTTTCACTGTGGAACAGGAGCCTATTTTTGTAGCAATGGGGAGTGTGAAAGGGATGCAGATTTGTTGGTACCAAGACTAAAAGAGACCTCAGACTGTATACGCCATGGAAGCCTTCTCCAGTATCAAAGGTACAAGTACCAGAATGCGGTCTCATGGACGAACCAACCGGTGCCAAAGTGCCCCACCACCTCTCCATGGATTCTGAACACAGCCTATTTTTCAGGGAGTGTTGCTAAAAGTATGCCAGGGCCCTGACTATGCAGAACCCTTAAGAGGAGAATATGTTGACATTTGGTTAAGAAACTGTATGATATGGACCTCTAGCCCATATATGCATCAGTGCCTCAAGAAAAGGATCAAGAGAAAAGATCGGTATGTCATTGAAAACCAATCCCTACCATTACACACGGTGCATCATCATTTACCATGCCCAGGAGAGTTCTTTGACCCTAGACAGCTCCCCTACACCTGCCTCAGAGGTCCCAGGGCCTCTACCACATGGGAGCTGTTTTTCTCTGATGAGGCAGTGAGTGTGCTTGAACTTCAGACCGAGTGCAAGGAGCCCCTGTATTCATAACTATCACAGGTGAGGAGAAAAAGGGGAGAAAGTACTTGCTATGAAATCGCCTGGGAAGAGTTGATGAAATTCCCTGGTGAAGATGGCAAATGCATTGGACCACTCCCACGAGTAGAGAAGGTAGTGGTTGCCTCCTACAAGTGGGTGTGGCGAGGGATGGACCCTAGGCTCAAGCAACACCCAGCACTGCTATATCAACAGCTCCTCAAAGGAAGAGTCACACAAACACCATGGGGCCATTGCAAAGGCCCTTCACCTATTATTGGGCACCTAACACCATCTGAAAGGAGCAACTGGGGAGAAAGCAACCCTGGAGAGTGGAGGATCTGGTCCTATTCACTGGACAAAGGATAGAGCTACAGCTGCAACGAGGGAGAAGACCCTACGACCCAAATGAATTAGATGACTTCGGCGAGCAACAACAACAATCACGGCACCGACCACGGAAAGGAATATGGATGTGTCTCTTTATGACGGCCAAGATATTAGCAGTAATGGCAGGAATGGTGGCAGTCCTAGCCATTTTATATCACTATGGAAGTGAACCTTGGGCCCATACACATACATCAACCACCAAACGCAACGAATGCCACTGGAAACAGCACAGAGCTGTTCACCCTGCAAACCTGGGAAGCAATTATCCAAAGCGAAGAATTGAACCAACAAGACTTGGTTGCTGAAGGATCTGCAAATCTACGGAGATGAGATGGGAATGAGAATCCTGGTTCGAACCAAGCAAGAGAAGAAACAAGCACAGTGCAATTGGATGTATCCAGAATTGGGGAACCCCAGTTGATATTGTACCTGGGCCTGTGTGTCATGGCCTGGGCAAGAGAGACAAGGATATTGGAAGGCTGAGGTGGTCTATACAGCACACCACCACAATCAGTCCTGTCTTACCATATTAGCTAGGAAGGAAGCTATGACCTTGTGTGTGAAACCACTGAAGTACCAAGAAAGGTCAAGATCCCAAAGACTAACACAACCAGGGGAACACAGGATACTAGTGGAACCACACCTACACCTGACTTTCAAGGGGGAATCAACAGAATGACCCCACCACCTGGACCAGCCAAGACCTCAGGGGACCAGAGGTGACCGAAATGTATGTCCAGAAACTACCCAAACCTACGGAACTGATGGAAGTTCCCTCAGGGGATTTCCAAAAAATTGATGAATGTGTGGCTGACAAGATCTTTGATGTATTGAACGGCACTGATTATGTGAGTATCGGTGCCTCTCCCTGCTGTGAGCTATGGCAAACATGGCAGCGCTACTGGGGAACATGGGAATATGACTGCAGCGGTCTAAAAAACAAAACTGTTAAAGGAATTTTGCAGGCCTGGAAAGGACAACACTCAAGAGATAGTGGATCTACCTGGTGGGGCCTGCAAAAAGAAGAAGTAGGAGAATGGGTTGTTCCCTGCCTGTCAAAATCTACTGGTTAAAGTACCAATATTTGGCAATGGTGTACTCAAAAGATCAAGACATCTGGCCTGGAGTTTGGAGCAAACCAGAACCTTACATCAGTCCAAGACCATGGAGTGTGGTATGTGACACCGCCAATACAACCCCAGCCTGACTGGAAGGCACTGTAAAGAAGTTCCAGGATGAAGGCGAATCAATGGAGAAATCATCCCCCTTGTAGCATATCCTACCATATTTTTGGCAGATGGACACGCTTCCAGGAAAAGCTTGTGTGAAAGCCAGGAGATTAGAGGTTTTGAGTGGCTGGGGCCTAACCGTCTCTACAATAACGGAACCTGTCATTCACCAGAAGAGCGTTGGGTACACTATGGCTCTGGAAAGGAAGAGCACCTGGTTGGAGTTAACAGGAGCTGTAGTAGGGGGAACCCTGTTGACACCCATAGAAGAGGTAGTAGGAACGATTGAAGAAGGAATGTCTGTGGTAGGGGGCTGGATAAAGAGGATGTTCACCTGGCTCTGGCCCTACCTGCTGATGATAATCGGAATCGGAATTCTGGGACTGATAGGGTGTGTCGCCGTTAAGGGAGGGGCTAAGGCTGCCATCTACATGTGTTGCAAGAAGTCCCCCAAGAAAGAAGAAGGAAGGAAGCCTCTCCTCCGGAAAGGGGAGTAGTGAACCAGCCTATAAGAGCTGGAGCACCAGAGCGTTGCAGCCATTACAGCTCTTGACAGAGCACTGAAGGCAGCAAAGAATATTTAGAAAAAAGCCACAGAATCCTTGTGATGAAGGCCAACAATCGGCCATCATGCTGACCAAAGTAGACTTCTGGGTAATGGAAGTCATTTGGTTTCGCTACTGCTGCACCGGGACCTGGTCCCTGAATCAACCTTTGAGAGGCATAGCCCTGATACTGGGATGCATGAAGGCGGCAGTCGAGAATGTCTACCAAGGAAAGATGTGGATGACCCTGTCCTGGTTTATGGCCTACATCCTGGGGATGATAACCATCGACACTGCCCAGGAAGGCATCATCAAGGCCATGGCAGTGATTGTCTGGATGATCTTCGACACCTCTGCAGTTTTCTACGAGCCCCTGAAATGGATCGCCGTGGTCTACGAAGGAATGCTGGTGTTAGGTCTGCTAGCATATCTCATGACCATGATGATGACTTTGCAAAAAAGAGGAAGAGGGCATTGGCTGACCAAGATCGGCGCCATCACTCTATGGAGCCTAGGGTGGGGTGTGACAGTCGCACTCCACTGGGCTGGATCAAAATCTTCAATTACCATTGCAATTTGGCTCATGATGTATGCTGCTCTATTCCCGAGAAGTGATGCCCCAAGAAGTCCTGGGCAAACACCTCCTGCAATAAGATCCCCATGGCTGAGTGCTCTAGCTCAAAGACACGCTGGAAGATATTGAAGGGCCTAAAAAGAGAAGTTGGCCCTGCTTGCTTGCTATGCTTCAAGCTGATTGATAAATAGTGATAAATAATGATTGCAGGGAGGCACCCACTGCACTCTGCACTTTTGGGAGGTAACGCCTGCCCTGTGGTGCACCTCATGCTACCTGGAGAACTTCCTGATTGGAGCAGCTCGTCTGCCAAGTGTCTGGCTGTGGAGACAAACACAAGGGTCACCTGGAGCTCCGCCGGGGCGGATGGAGATACCAATCCCTTTGTCATCACAGATGAGAAAGGTACATACTGCCCAATATGTGAAAATAAGGGAGTATTCTGACGGAACGTGTGTTTCCATGACCCATCTGTGTGATGGGAGGTTCCTAATCATTGGCCCTTGTCTACCGGCACTGGAGTACGGGTTGCCTTCAGTTTCACCTACCTCAACCATCAGCCAAGGTAGAGCCCTGGAGGAAACGGATGTCGAGCATCGATATATAGGAGTACAGACGGAGGTTGTCAGATTGATCCTGAATCTCCCTGGCTTTTGGGATTATAATGAGTCACTTGGGGAATTGGTGGAAGTAATTCCTGAGTGGCTACGGAGAAACCGAGAATTGCCGGAGGGCCCATTGGAGGAAACAGCAGCCGGAAATACATCTTGTGACGACCCCACTGCCACCGGAATCCAGCAGAGCAAGGAGCATGGGGTTACAACCAAGGAATCCACAGATGGGGGAGAGAGAAATCCCAAATTTGGGTGATCTGGTGATCCTCGACAGCTGGGATCAAGAGTCATCAACCATAGAGATGTATTCACCCACAATGTCTCCAGAATCACCATCCTTGGGTGATGATGTGCTCTACATTAATGCTCTGGAGACTGAGGATGGCTTCCTTTGAACATTGACCAGTGAGTGGAGGCAACCTGTGATCTCAAGAAGGGGGTGTCTAGTGGGATTGAGACCCCAGAACATTGTCTCCAGTAACCAACATAATCAGAACACTTGAATACAAGGGATTTACAGTTAAAGTGCAGCAGTGTAATAATTATAATCAGTAATGAAATGATGGTTTAAAATGTTTAAAATGATCATACTGTATTGAAGTGTTGAAAGTTTAACTGTAATAATGATGATACACTGAACATGAAAAAGAGGAAGTGTGGAAGACCCCTAGAATTTGCCAGAATGTATGATTAAGAAGAGAGCAACTGGGTGAAAGGGTAAGTGTGTGGCAAACTGGGCGAAAGGGCAGGTGTGTGTATGAAAAGTGATTTTAGAAAATTGTGTGTAATCATCGAGTAAGTGGGAGAGGGAGTAGCCCGGATAAAAAGAGAGGTCTGACGCATTCAAGCCTCAGAACGGTGTGGACGGTGTGAGGATATCGTGGGACCACGGATCGGACTCCAGCCTGCACTTGAGGACCCTGAAGGATCGGCAACAACTTT
The DNA here is from genome assembly GCA_008360985.2 of Macquaria ambigua. NCBI lineage: Eukaryota > Metazoa > Chordata > Actinopteri > Centrarchiformes > Percichthyidae > Macquaria > Macquaria ambigua. The sequence goes on from VMKM01002942.1 coordinate 51,135, forward strand.
TAAAGAGCGACTACAGACAAGAGGAACCGGACTGTTGCTGACAAATTGGATTGCAGGGAGCCTCAGCTCTCCCTGCCATCAGGGGAGAGGAGCGCCTTGGGACTCGTCACCTCGGCAGGAGAAATTAGGTTTGCAACGGCCGGCTAGCCTCCCTTCTCCTACTTAAAAAAATTTGATTATCAGAATCAGTAAGGACAAGAGAGTAAGGATCTTTTTGATTATTTTTATGATTGATTTTTTTATTTGATTAATCTGCTGCTTAGCCCCTGCTTAATTCCTGCAATAAATACTTAAATTGGATTTAAAGTAAATTGTTCCTCATTATTATTGAACTTCTCAAGATAGTAAAAAGTTAAGTCTATGTTTGTTCAACATCTATAAGGTTCTGAAAGGTTGTTCTAGTTTTTGTCCACTTTTTTAGTAAAATAGACCCTGAGGGCTTAGAATACAAGCCATCAAACCTTTTCCTAGTGTAACACATGCTTCTTGCATGTTACATTAAATACATAATTTGAGGTTTAAATTGTTACTTTGTCTAATAGCAAAATCTTGTAATATAGAATTTAATTTTGTCAGTAATGTTACCTTTATTTGATAGTTGTAAGTTGTACATATTTGTGTTATTTTCGTATTTTTATGATGATTATTTTATATTTCATATTTATTACTAAGCTACACAGTATCCATGGTAACAATGCAGTTATAAAGTCCATCACTGGGGGAACAAGTCAGACCGGGCTTGTATCCCCCAGGTGAGTGGTTGACTGTTAAATGAAAACCTGTAAATATTAATGTATAGCCTATCAGAGAGAGAGACGGTAACTAAATTGACATCCAGAGTAATTATCTGTGTGTACTAATTTATCTGTATCGGTAGTGTCTTTGTGTAATGTATAATTTTTAAGAAGTCTTGGACCG
>VMKM01002943.1:0-52046 GCA_008360985.2 Macquaria ambigua
CTCACTCTTCCTCAGGTAAAAGTAATGGATTGTAGCTGGCTCCGGCCCCCGTCCTGTCGCGTCACGCCTGCTAGCCAGCCAGCCAGCCAGCCGGCCGGGGGGGGGGGAGAGCTGTAGGCTCTGTTATTTAGCGTCCATTCCTCCACAGTCACACTCGCTAACTCTGAGGCCAGCTGTCCAAGCACACCAGGCCTCGAGGATGGCAGCGCCGCCTTAACTGAGAGGTGATACCCCCTTCCACGTTCTTTAACAGATTGCCACCTCAGGCCAGCATATCTGAATACCAATGAATAAAAAAAAAAAGATCTTTACTGCAGCAACAGACAGGAACAGTGAGGTAAAATAAAAGAGACATAAATTATAACAAACAATGGATAGAACATCTAGTAAAACGTTCTTATGGCACAAGGTTAGGATGTAATATAGTTTTCTTTGTGTGCACTTTTTTTATTATGTGAAAGCTCATATTTTCACTTAAAGCTCTGCTAATATTTGTTATACTGAAAGTCAAATCAAATGGGGCTGCAACAACGGGTGATTTTCATTTTTGATTCTTCTGTCCATTATTTATTTGGATTAATCGATTCATTGTTTAGTCTATAAAATATCAAAAACATAGTGAAAATGCCTCACAAGTTCTGAAAGCCCAAGATGACATTTTCAAATGCCTTGTTTTGTCCAACAAACCGCCCAAAACCAAAGATGTTCAATTTAAAATGATATAAAACACAGAAAAGCAGCAAATCTTCACATTTCAGAGGCTTAAACCAGAAAATATTTGCCATTTTGATTAATGAATTATCAAAATGGATGGCAATTAATTTCAAATGACTGTGTAATATGAAAGGGGATGCTTGCAGTGATAAACTTCTAGATTATTCTCACCAGCTCTGCAGCTCTGCAGCTTTTTAGCCTCTTTCAGCTCAGAGTTTTAGTTTTACGGCACATTTACTGTGTGGTTCTGTCTTAGCGCTCTCATTAACCCTGTTTCCAGCAGCAGCAGGAAACTGTTTTCAGCAAACGAGCTCTGACAAACCCACTGTACGCCAAAACAGGAGACAGACAAACCAAGCGACTATAGCTGGTGAAGAGAGTGGAACCCTTAGCAGCTAAAGATCCACGTATTTCTTTTGAGTTGGTGGAGTCCAAACCAGAGCTGACAGGAGAGTGAATACTGGACTTCTGTTCATCAGGTGGACACAAAAACGACTCCTATGTGATAATGACCTGTAACTGCTGGATTTGTAAATAGGCAGCTGTTTGCTAGCATGTTTGTCATAGCAACTATATGAGGTGATAGTCAGACGTGCTGCTTGTGAACAGACAATGCAGGCAACTTCTTGGGGCCCCAGCCTGTTAGGGGCCCTCGAGGGCTGACAAACTTTACTCCACAGCAATGTCCCTCCCCCTTAAACAACCAATGACATCTCAGTGGGAAACCTCCCTAAAGGGGCCCCGTGTCATTCTCATTGAACTTGCATGATTTATTTATTTTTTTTGGATGAACTTTGCAGGTTTTTATTGTTCTTTATATTTTGAAAATTCTACTACTGTGAAATGTTTAGATTTTATACATTTTTCATTGGTCAGATTATTTAGAACATAATGGTGATGATCGCTGGTTGGAGGGGCCCCCTGGGAATTTTTGCCTAGGGCCCCAACAGACTCTAGAATTGCCACTGGTGATATCACATGTGTGTCTGTCAGCTTGTTGTGGAGTTCTCCTGTCGGTCAAAAAATCAATTAATACAGATTTAAATTACACATACTAACATCCATCCACTGTAACAGAAACGTCAACCTGCACATTCTGATACACGGGGGAGCAAAGGTCGTGGCTCTGTAATCAGTCCTGACAGTCCCCCAGCGCTCACACTGCAGCGGCCCTGTGTTGATGGGTATGTAAATGTCGCAGTAAGTAGATGTGCAGTGGAATGTGCAAGTTGGAGTGAATGTTGATGCACAATCAGTGCAGGAGTCCCTCACTGAACTGACAGCTGTCTGTGAATCCTGGTGGGGAGAAGCCAGAGCCACTGTGCTTAATGAATGTGTGCTGCCATCAGCTTAGAATCTCAACCAAAACAGACAAGCGCACACACACTCACACACACACACGCACGCCAGCATGAACTGTACTGCAACATTAGCAAAAATGTTAAATAGCACCTAATAGAAAAAGAGTTCTTTGGAGTAACTCAATCACACTTACAGAGTCATATTAGGTTGAATGCCAATGAGCAGCGTTGTCATCTACAAGAGAAGTCTGGCAACCAGCACTTATGTGACTTTTCAGAGTAACATATCACTTTGAAAGAGGACAAATCATCTGTGCCCACATTACAAGTGCATCAGTCAAACAAAAAAATAGCAAAATGATTTAATATCTCAAGGGGAACGAGTCTGGAAAATGAGCACAACATCTGCCAAACACTGAATCGACAAAAGAAGAAGAGAAACTTTCCACCAGGGATGTGACAAACCTGCAGTATATATTGCACACCCACACCAGCCGACTATTAAATGGTGCTAATGATTATCTTATATGATCATCCTGTATAGAAATGTTTGCAATGATCTTTTCCATGAAGTGATAATGTTAGGAAATAGTGATGCCCTGTCATTTTCCCCTACATAATACAGCTGCACACTTGGTGAAGGTAGACATTACATTAGAGAAAGTAACTCAATTTAAATATGTTTCACAGCTGGAAAGCATTTAGAAAATACAAATACATCCTATAGTGGGTTTCTCTCATATTTTGTGTGTCCTATAATAATTTCTTTCCCGTTCGATTGTATTTTGCTCCTAGTGGTGCCAAAACACAGGAAGCGCCCAAGCAACCAATGAGTCATAATGAGGCTGTTTATTCTCTTTGAAAACGGATCAGTATTACCGGAGCAGAGGGAGGGGCCGGTGCTTCACCGTGCAATCAAAAAAGAAATAACATAATGTTTGGGCGATTAGCAGCGGTCTAAAACTGTATGGCTGTAATGGAAACAGCTGACAAAACGTAGGCGCTGCAGTCACCTGTTTACCTGCTCCAACAGCCAGATTACATTCACAATCATTCAAATCATAATTGATAATTTAACACACGCTCCATAGCAACAATTCATATTAATGTCAATAAACAAACCCAAAATATTCAATAAGTTATTAAAGCAAGTACGTGGCTCTACTATTCTTTAATATCAAGATATATTAGTGTGTGAACAGTGTCAGGGTGGATCTGTTGTGCCCAGGCTGTAAATAGGTTTTGACAGCCTCTGTATGAACACAATACTCAAGTTCAAATGCTGTTTTTTTAATGAAAACAGTTGCACACAAAAGTTACGGATCACCTGTAAAATGTTACTGAAATAGATACAAGATGGCTGTTTTTAAAGACTCAGTCGGGCTCTGGTTGCTTTGATTTCAATTTGAGCAAATTTAGAAATAGATCAGACTTTATACACGGCAGCTGATACTGATGAATTAACAAATGCCTGGATCGGACGTGATCTTGTATGCAAATACATGGAAATGTTCCAGCTTGTGTTCCTACACTATAGTCTCCACCTCAGATTTTCTTGAGATTTGTGGAGGGAAAAGAAATTCCACGATAACTTTGCATTAATTATGTTTGTATATATTAGCTAAAACTGAGTTTGGACAGTGAAAACTAAGACAATTGTGTTTGAGAGTAGTCAGCAAAAAGACAATTACTAGCCACTACTTTTCACCATTTAGGTACAACTGAGGCAACTTGACTTATGTTGCACTAGATATATCTGAAATTTCAAAGTAACTGTAGTACAGGAAACATCCCATTTCTCCCTGAATACAACACCACAGATTCATCCTTTTCTCCCAAATTCAGCTCTGCTGTAGTGAAGTGAAACAAGAAACGTCTCTGCTCACTTAAGGTGACAAACAAAAGCACAGTCCATTAGAAACAGCGTGCAGAGACATACTGCTGCATTAACAAATGTAATCGTGTTGAGCGGCACATGTATTTTTCATTTCTCCTGCCATTGCTTCATAAGGCCACAGTCACGCAGCTGCAATCATATCACAAGACAAAATGAATTTGAAGAGCTCGCTGTGTGTATCTGCCTTCCACGCTGCCTTAACTTCTGTTCTGCCTCCTCGCTGCCAGGAGAATTAAACCACAGTGTGCAGTAATGGCACAAGTGAAAACAGTCCCCATTAAATGTGATAATAAGCTGTGTGATAAAACCGTGTTTGGAAAAATTGCAATACATGTGTCGTTCAACAAGATGTATTAGTTCAGGTAGCAATTTGTCTTTGCAAGCTGTTTTTAATGGATTTTTGGGGCCTAGGACTTCCGGAAGGGAAGGCGAGCGTGCATTAGAACAGACAGTATGAGCTCTGAACTGGGACATTAGTGGGTTTAGATGTTTCCTGGGCAATAATGGCAAGAGAAAAAACAGAATGCATCATCTCATGAACAACAGGAAGTGAGTTCTACATCCAAAGAAAGCTGGCGTCACTAGCGCTACAATCTTTAGCTTCACTTGGTCATTTACTCAGTGACAAAGCAGCGCAGATTGGCCTGTTTGCTAAACATCACCTTACAAGATCTGCGGGCACTAAAGAAAAAGCGTCAGTCCTCGGCTGTAATATGTGCTTGGAAGCCTGTTAAAATAGTTCATAAAAACACAAAAACAGTCCTTGTTCATAGAGATGGGGAAGGGGTGTATGCAGCCGTTGGCAACAGAGGCAGACAAGGGGGGTTAGAAGGACAAGTCATGAGGCCTGCATGCCGTGACCCCCTCCATCTGGAACCGAGCGCTGCAGCTTAAACTTTTCCATCGACCAAAATCTGTCACACAGCCATTTCGCTGTCATTTTTTTCCTTAAATTGCCCGATACGCAGGCAGCAATGACAGTCATCTCGGAATGTCATCTAAGCGAACAATTAACAGAGCAGCAAAAATGTGAGGTCAGATATAATTAACATATGTGCTGCTCAGCTATAATTGCTCAAGTCTAAAGCAAGTAATTAAATCATTCAAAGTGAGCCATGCAGACAATGACTGAGTTTTTCACATCTGCAAGGGGGGGGGGCACGGAGGAGAGCTGGTACGCTTTGCTCCTCTCCGTCACACCACCCCTGGGACCGCCACCGCATATCCACAGCACACACATACACAAAATAAAGAAGCAGTAGGCGCTGTGCTTGTAATCGTCTGGCAGAAATAACTAACACTGAGGGGACGCTGCGTGCACTCGAAGGAGAAATGGCGCTCACTCCCATCAGCCAGGAGAGATCCTTCATCTCCTCCTTTATTCTCAGGAACCACAGAAGTTCAGTCACATGCTTAAGGTGCTCCTAATTGACGATGTAGAGATCCGCTCATTATGATACATGCATCGGGCCGGCCTGTCAGACAGAAGGAGGTGGAAGGGAGCGGCATTAAGCGAGTGGCAGGAGCATTATCAGTCCATATTTCACAGGTGTCAGCGGGGACTTGTCCCCGTTTCGTCCTCTGGGTGTCATTTATTAAATGAAGGAATGAAAGGGATGTTTAAGGTAGAAATACAGGCCGGCTTGGACAAGGGATTATACATTGTTACAGGAAGAAAAATTACATTTCACCCTTGGATACAAAATCCAGGCTCCAGGGTATTTCATTAATTTATAATTTGTCCTAACAGCTATTCACGGTCACATATACACATCATGCTATAGGTGTAGACAGAAAAGTTTCTGCTTAAACCTGGACAGGTTTCTGTACAAATCACTGGGCTGAGGGCTCGTCCACACCAGCATTTCTAGCAGAGAAAGTTTGGATGACATTGAATTAATTTCCACTGGAATTGCTGCAATCAATGGATTAGTTTGCTTTGCTTTGACGCAACTTTTTAAAATGCACATGAATCAGTGATGCTGACCAAATGCAAACCGTTTGGCACTTCTGAGCATTGAGGGAAGGGAGAGAACCAGAGGAATCTACCATTTTATAACAAGTCCTCCAAATTAAACGACATGTTATTTGTAACTGACCTCCAGAACAACACATGTGTGTTTTCTGATCTGACACCACTATGGCTCATGTTTGGTTCACTTTATGCACAAAAACAACTTATTAGGGTCAGAGAAAGATTGTGGTTTGGGTTAAAATAACTCCTTGGTTAAGGTTGACGAACGATCGTGGTTATTGTTGAAAGAAACCATCCAATCCAACACTAACCTCTGCTGACTTTGTGGCTCTGTAGCAATGTCACACTGACAAGAATCATGTTTCTTATGACCACTAGAGGGCTGTGTAACCTGAACGTAAACTCGACGTTATTGGGCAGATGCTGCAGTTTGTCTTGGGAGGACAGATTCCTTTATAAAACCGTGCTCTGCCAGTGAGAAGCAACACCAATAAAGCTTTCCTTGTCGTTTGCCACAAATGAAACTAGGAAGTACAAAAAGTTAAATTCTATTATTTCGAATAAGACCAGGCACAACCAACGGTAGCCACGACCACCCGTATGTAGTCTCTGCATCACCAAGCTTCCACCACTACCTATTTCACGATTTCACAAATGAATTCTGCTGTGACATTTCCGGTGTGACCAAGCCCTATAAAATACACATTCCCATTCATAAATTTGGGAGTCTAACTAAGTCCACCTAACTTGTATATCCTTGGACCGTGAGGGGAGACTGGAGCACCCAGGGGAAACCCACACAGGCGAGGAGAGTGTGCAGCCTCCACGCGGGGAGGGAGGGCCACCGAGTCCTTCCTGAGGATTTGTTTCTGTCAAATGAAGAAAGGCGCTGGCAACTTTTGACATTATGTTCTCAGCGGACCGCGGATGAGGTCAGAAGCAGTATATCATCTTTTTTTTTTTTTCCAATGGTAAAACTCTGCTACAGAGTGCCTTGTTCCAGTATGTCTTCTTTTCATAATAAACCAATATGCTTTCAACCTGTCTGACCCAGGGACTGAGGCCTTCCCGAGCAAATTCAAAACACTTTGCGTGTGCTCTGTTCTTGACATTTAAAACCATATGAAAATGAAAATGGATCCCAATTAGAGCCGCAGGAAGCATAAAGCCCTCTTGGTTCTCTTAGTAACTAGCTGGTTTAAACATTTCCCCCCACGAAATGCCTTGAAAATTGACCTTCTCGTTCTGCGAACGGCGATAAAAGCAGCCTTGAGTGGCCTCAGATCAAGCTATTTTGATAGTCGTCTGTGAGGATGAAAATGTGAAAGTAAAAATAAGGCAAAGCAAAAGGGAACATAATCACACAGCGTATTACTGCGGAGGTAGTGCCTTGCACTTAAATGTTCCACATACTCTCAGTAAAGAAACATGACATTAACCACCAGGTATTAATGTAAATCACAGGAGTGGAAGACGCTAATAGCCACTTTAGGACAGGTGATTATTATTGAGGCGATCGTCGGAGGATTGACATTGTGTACTGAATAAAGTCTAAATATATGACATAATGTGAGTACATCCTACAGAGCTACTGACATAAACACACAGCAGCAGTGTAACAGGCTAATGTGAAGGGAGGGTGGAACATAAAAAAAGAAAAGTATGCTATATTTAAACTTGAGGGTGCCGAGGCAGGGATGTCGGTTGGATCACCTGTTGAAGAGCATTCATTTCAACAGGGGAACAAAGGTCAGCATCCTTGCTGGAGCTTTGATTGGCAGGCGGGGGAGCTTGATGCCCACAGCAGCGGCCCAGCGGAGCAGCCAACGGTGGCGTGTGGCTTGGCTGGGCCACATTTCTGACTCAATGCTGACTAACTGAGTGTGTCTGCTGACAGTGTGTCTGACTGATAGGATCACCCCGGGAGGCTCTTCCAGGGCCTTTACAAAGTGTCTCTGATAGGCCAGGCCCGTAGCACTGCCGCGAGGGCCCGCCGACAAATTAAATTTAAGCCCTGCTAATGCATAGCGTAATCATAGAGTGAGATGGTGATAAATTTTTCAGCGGGGTTACCATGGGCGCAGCAGAGGAAGAGCTCGGTGTAGAATCCGAGATGGCAAAGAGAGGTGAAGCGACAGCAGCAGAGGGAAAAATAGCTGAGTGTGACCTCATCTCTGCGCTGAAAAACTCAGAAGCCAAGGACTCGTATGAAAGAACAACAATAACATGCCATTATGAGATGTAACATTTTGCGACGACCTGCGTTTCCAGGGGGAAATTTGAAAGAAAAGCAATTTCACATTAAACTATCTGACACAATGCAGGTCTGTGGAGTAGAAGAGGGGGTGGGGGCAGAGAAGGGGGAGGCAGATAGCGAGGAGCGTGTGTGCTTGTGTGTGAATGGTTGGAGGGGTGGTGGTGGTGGTCGTGGTGGTGGTGGTGGTGGGGTGTTCAGGAGCTTCCTAACAGCCATTGGCCAACTGGAGCGAGACACACACATCCCCTCCGCAGAGTTAAAAGGGATGGAGTGGATGAAATTTCAAAGCCTCCCCTGCAGACACACACTCTGCTTTGCACACATCAGCACTGAGATGTTCAAATATTCAACTCCGTCGTTCCAGCCCGGTTTCATCTCCTGTACGCTAGTATCAGACATGGTTCTGCTGTGATTAATGAGAAAACCAAACCCAAAGAAAATTGCTCTACATGCATATGTGTGTGTGCACAAGAACACTCTTTCCACGAGTCCAAAACGTCCCTCTTTTCCCTCCATGATGCTAAAAACTACCCTTAATTAAAAACGGTGTCTCTGAGTCGTATATTTCCCATGATTACTTGCTGCAGGCAGTCCCAAGAAAGTGAAAGTCACTGTGAGATAAGAAGGGAAGTGGCAGACATTCACCTATTAAACTCCATTCGCTTATTATGACCAACAATGCCGTTCTGATTAACTGGCACGTCGACATCGTTATAAGACACATTCCAGAAGCGTAACACAAAGAGTAACTCTGCTGCCCTTGTACAGACAATAAGGAGCCCTCAGAGCTGCAGCGTGTTCAGATCTCCATCCTCCGCTTTTATTTCCCTCACTTGACAGCCTTGATTTGACCACTCGCCTCCTTTTTCTTTACGAGCATCTCTCACACTGAACATCTGTACAGCCAGCGTCACAGCTGTCTGTGCGATAAAACAAATGCGGCAGGATTATATTCCGACATACTAAATCAAGTTCTGAAATCTCCTTTTTTTTGTTGTTGTCTTTTCTTTGTTTTTTTTTTTGTTTTTTTTTTTATGTTGGCAACATCTTTGTTGCTAAGCAGTCGTTGCTGTGGTGATTTTGCACTGCACTTCCCAGAGATCACAAGTCAGTCAAAGAGTGTGGCCGGTACAGTGACGTCCTTGGTGAATTTGATGAAAGGGAACTTTGACTTCTCTTTTTTATGTAACTTGAATGCTTCACAGCCAGTTATACTTTAGTTTATCCACATGCCTTGGACGCATTAAACATGTGCATTAAAGGACTGAACAGGATTTGTAAAAGCTGTGTAGTTTTTAGCTATATAAACACAAACAAATCAGAGAACAAATTCAGACTTTTCTGGTGTAACACGCAATGTCCTACCTCGTGAGATGGATATGAGGAAATTGCTTGACTTGCTGACACATCTTGAAGGCTTCTTTTCATTTCGTCCAGACCGGAGATCTCTAACATTAGAAGGAGTCAGGTTCACCTATCGACTGGTCTACCACCACCCGCCCCCAGTCCTCTACTGGTATATAGACTCAGACGCACCTCCAGAATCACTGTCACCCTCACTAAATAATTACAGCGATTAATGCGTGGACAGAGCTCGCCTCTGGCTCTGGACACTCTATCAAGACGCGTGCGGTAATGGATGAAAGTACATTCTTAATAGAGAATCCATAGTGTCTAAACCTAGGGGGATAAAAACAAACAAAAAAACAAACATATACCTTTTTGATCAAGACTGACTTTACCCACAATCCTCTTGGGGGAGATCGTTTACCAGCCTAGAAACAAGAGAGAAAGCGGTCAGGTTCTTTTGCCCTTGTCGTTGCGCTCACGCTGACCTCTAAAAATGGACAACAAAGATCATATCACGACACCAATACTAGCACCAACAGCCTTTGCACAAATTGATTTAGCCACCCAGGACTCACTCCCAACTCAATGAGGTGGCAGGATGCTCACAGCATATATCACTGTCACACAAGCACCCTCTAGTGAAATGTGATTTTTATCTTTATGAGCTTTTTTTCCCCCTTTTCGGTACAGCATGTAGCGGGTTGTGATAAGTGATGAGAAATAAAGGGTTAGCACATTACGCTAATACAGGTGCACTCGGCGCATATGGGTGCTATCACAAAGGGAGAATGACATTGTTGTGGTCCTGTGCGTTTGAAAGCGGCTGGCGAGGCAGCAGGGGGCCTGTGGTATATGGCTCATAGATCACTAATGTGTGGGTGAGAGTTGTCACCAGCCAGCGCCTGGCTGCGAAGCACAACATAGTTTATGGCACACAACCGCTAGACGTAAGCATGAATCGTGGCCCAGGCAACAATGAGGAAAAGTGCACTAAAAATAGATGATAAGCTTTTTTGCGCTCGTCCCAGAAACAATGGCCGTTTGATTTTTCATGTGTTCAAACTGCAGCACAAAGGACAAAGGAAGCGGTGTATAATGTGTGACTGGGCCTGTAGTAAAAGATCCGGATAAATACAGCTGAGAGGCCCACGCTAACCTGAAACGCAGCCTCGGTGAAGGCTGGAAAGACACGATAAATGTTGCACTTTCAAGTGTGTTAAATGCACTAAGATAGTCTGGGCTTCCTCCCTTTCCAACTGACAACCTCTGTTACACAGTTAATTACAGCCAACTGCAACACAGCGCTGTGTCAATTATCATGTGCTTTAGCTCTCTCCCAATGGATATTTTTACTGCCTCGGTTTCACTGGTAAAGTTTCTACCTTCTTTTATTGCTATTCTGCCCAGGTCTCTAGGCTGAATTACATTCGGCAGACAGAGCTGTAAAAACAGAAGGGATTTAAGGATTCAGATTGGTGGAGGGTAACCTAATCTTCCGTAATTGGGGGAATGGTTCTCATTTATATCAGCCTACTTTAGAAAGCAAGCTCATCGGCAGGCTGCTATCATCTCAGGCATTTTACTCTGACGATTCACTTTCATAAAGGCCGGTGGAAAGGGAGGTCGGCTGCCACGGCTACGAACACACATATTAAACCTAATCATCATTAATCAAAGCACTACTCTTACTTTGCAGGTCGTGGAAATCAACATACACAACATAAACGCTGCACAAATATCCCTCGTGCCGGTTGAGCCTGAGCCACCGTGCTGCTGGAGTGCTGTGAAATAACACATTCTGGGCTGCGTCGTCTCAAAATGGAACTAAAATGGTAATCCTCTGCCAGGCGAAGCGTTCTCGCCTCGCCAGATGCTTAGTTCTGAAATTTGCCTAATTGCCACGCTCAGATCAATCCCTTTTACTCTGCCAAATGATTCTGCCAGAGTGTGTTCCGAGCGTTTTGTTGGCCCAATATGCTTTTTCTCTTGCAAAGATTCGTGTTTTCGTGACTCCCGGCGAAGGCCTGAGAGAGGTTTTGGTCTCGGTGACATATCCGCACAGCCGGATGCGTGTCCACCCCTGCTGACCTGCGTGCCCATTAGCCATAGCGTTGCAGTGAGGGCACGGGGCCTATCCATCTCAGCCCACACACACACACACACACACACACACACACACACACACACATAGAGTACACCCACTCGTTATATGGCTCAGACACATGCCGTGGGCGGACTAAATGTGGCCCTTTGATCAAAGGGTAGCGTATGGGAATGGACACTGACTTACTGACCTCCACACAGACACACACACGTACACATTACTGTGCATGCATAAGAAGTGGACTCTGATAATGTACAGTTCTGAGGTTACATGTTTCCTGCTGGCGAAAACACACTCCACAAATAAACACAAACTGACACTCTTTCACAATTAATGATACACACACACACACACACACACGTGTGGGAACAAATGTTGAATGAAAAAAGCTCATTTGTGCAGCTGCTACTGTAGTCATTAAAACTAAGTGCATATTATGAATGGCACACACATATGCTCAGCACATCTTGGCGTAGGTATGCACCAAGACAAACACCCATCTACAATTCACCTCCCATCTGCACAGACGATACATCTCACATCATCATGAGAAATTACTTTATGATATAAAAGTCCTCATCGCAAAATAATAAAGTAAGAGCAGTCTGTAAGAAAAGGAGAGAAGACATAGGAGAGGTGCCTCTGTGTATGTAAATATAGAAAGTGACGGATGAATCAGAAGTTTAGTCAACAGAGAAAACCTTGGTTCCAGCTGCCCGGCTGTCTGATGAGCCACTCTATGCTTGTCAACAACATCCCCTATCATTCTCGCACAACTATCTACTCACAAAACCAAGACCCGCCCCCTTCATCCCTTCGGCAATTCCACCATCCTCCAAGAGAATCACCTCCGAAAGCAGAACGGGTTGCTCGCAGCGGCGGCGGCAGCAGCAGCAGCAATCTCTTTCCCCCCTTGTCTCTTTTTCCCCTCCCCTGTTCCCTTTTCCTCTCCTCTCTCTATTTCTGTGCATCCTCTCTCATGCCTTTTTGTCTCCACTTCTTTTTCTCCCTTCCTGTGCTGCCGCTGCGTTTGGCGCGGTGGATGAAAACATAAAAGAGGCAAAGAATAAAACAAGAAAGAGAGAGAGAAAGAGACAAACCGACGCTGGGAAGACTGGAGAAGCCAAATTAGCATGAGAATACTCACAGTGTTGTTGTTGAAGGAGCGCGGGGATGGGAGCGCGGCACCGGTCCCTCCGTCAGATACAACCTGCACACACAAGATTGAAGAGGAAAAAAAAAGAAAACTAGGCTGTGAGAACGGCAAAGAGGGGAGAGGAGGAGGAGGAGGAGGAGGAGGAGAGAAGAGCAGGACACGGAGGAGGAGGAGAAGAAGAAAAAGAGGGAGGAGGAGGGAGCAGAGCATCCAATGCACGCACCAACAGGAGCCCAAATAAAGAAATAAAGGATTCCTCGAGGAATGTGTATGTGTGTGTTTGGGCAGTGATGGTGTGTGTATATGTGTGTGTGTGTGTGTTGTTATGAGGGGAGGGGGGGGTGAGGAGCTAGGTTGTCTTTGGGAAATATAAAACACACACACACACACACACACACACACACACACACTCACATGCGGGGTTGCACTTGGGTGCGCAATCACATCTGACAGGTCTGATCTGCGGTCCACCTACCTCCTTATCGCTACCTCACTCTTCCACAGCACTGTGCTCGCTCTCTCTCTCACTCTCTCTCTCTCTCTCTCTCTCACACACACGCTCTCTCTCTCTCTCGCTCGCTCACACTGATGCCAGAGATTCAGCTGCTACAGGGGAGCTATCGCCCTCATCGCTGTATGTTACTGAAAGAGGGAGGGCACCATCGGATCTCCCGCCCACCCACGCCACCCGGCCCAACACCCCACCCCCCCACACCCCCACCCCCCTCCAGCTCGCATGTACAGAGAAAGAGAATGCTTCAATTGAATGAAAGCAATCCCAGTGGCATTGAAGCAATTATAGAGGCTGCTGGCACTGTTTTCTGCTTTTTTCGTCCTCCCCTCCTCTTTCTCGTTCCCTCTGTCCTCTCTCGGGCTGGTGGAGGGTCTGTTTTTGCTCTCTTTCGGTTTCTCCGTGCTCCAGACATATGCCACTATTAATGTAGCTTCTGTCACTTCAGCTGTTTTGGTCAAATCACTTCTGTCTTTGCTTCCACCTTTCTCAGCCCACGTAAAAGTCTGCCTCCGTCCCTACCTGCCTGCATGGCTGCTGCACCTTTCTCAGCCCCCAAAAAAGCTCCACAAAACCGGATCCTCAACTCCACCTTGCACAACCTGACAGCACCATTCAGCTCCAGCAGCTACTGAGAGGTAAAATATATTAATCCTCCTGGCCTTATCAGGTCTTGCAAGGCTAGTGCGGCATGGCACGGCACAGCGCCGAACAACACAAATGATTCAGGAGAAACTTTAATAACTGTCTGTTACGTCTGGGTTTTTGATGCATGCTGCTCCTGTATTTTCTTTCTTCTTTTTTGAAAATCTAGCAGTACATATATCACCAAAAAAAGAGCTGTAAGTCAAACACCTCAGCCTCTAATCAGGTAGCCCTCCCTCCTTCCCTCCACCCCCGCACATTGCATCCCTCCAGCCACTACTGCACTTTATCTCCCCTCAATTAACATCTTCTGAGCGAGCCTCTATTATCTTAACCACACAGAGCAGAGAGGTCCTCCGAGGAGACGCCGTGGAGGACGGCTGAGTTGTGGACAGAGGGCTCCCAGCCCTGCTGCCGCTGCTTCAATTCGCAGGCCTAATTAAAGCCCAAGTCAGACATGACAAACTGCGAGCGGAGGTGCTACAGAAACAAACACCGACAGAAGCGTTGCCTGCGCGGGTGCGTGTAGCCCGGAGGATTCTCTTTGTGGGGATTATCTGCCAGAAAACAGGCACGTTCACGTCAACGTCATGACAACATCGTCTAAATCTCTTTTGACTGTTTGCTCGGTTTGATCCTGTTTATTTTCTGCCTTCTGTATAGGCATCACCACAGTGTCATATCATCCACTATAAATCATTCTCCATACGAAGGAGAGGCAGAGAGAGACAATGCCACCTCGCTAAAGCTCAAGGATTCCTATAAAATATATAATTGATACACTTGGTTGACGTCTTGCTTATATATGGCTAATTTCCGTTTTGTATAATGCCCCCTGTGCCCTGTTTCATCTGTTTGGTTGCCCTCACCAACTTCAATTTCACCCTATGAAGCCATCAAACCACCCATTAAGCCATCAAGCTGCCCTCTTTGTCCTTGCTCCCCTGTCTGACAACAACAGCGAGTGTCGGTGTCGCGTCCCCCTGCACTCTCCCCACTGAGGTAGCCTGGCGATTTGGCCGGCCCTGCCACCGACTTTGGCTCAAGCCAGACTATTAAGAGTATTCTATTACTGTTGGGTTAACCTGTCACGCTTGGCTGTGGCTCTCTTTATTGTCTGGCTGCTCTGAAAGGGCAGGGGATAAAACTCCATCAGCAGGACAAACGACCACACATGCCGCCATTCATCAGACACCCGGGGTTTCCCCCCGTGGACGCTGGCCACCGCAACCTCTCTAAATCCACAAGGGTAGCCTTCGCTCCCCCTTAAAACGTGAGCTCTCAGGGGCCAATCTACACAGCCGAGGATGGACAGAGTGGCATCTTTGGTCACATAAGGTATCCCACCTTTATCATGACTCGGGGAATAGCCGTTCTATCAGGGCTGAAGGAGCTAATGTATTGACTAAGATCAGGTAGTGCGGCAGGCGGTGTGGGGAAGTGATTAAGAAAGCAGACTAGTGATCAGCGGATGACAGGGGTCAATCCCCTGTTGGGCAATTGGGTAGTGGCCTTGGGCTAGGTACTTAGCCCCAACACACCAGCTAGACACTCAACTGTGAGAGTGGATAAAATGTCAAATTCAACTTCACCCTTTGCAAAGGTTCAAAGCAAGGAGATGACAGCGAACGCTTTGGTTATTAAAAAATTCATATCGTAATGAAACAGCCGTGTTCCATCTTCACACATCCCCCTCCAGCAAACACAGCGCTCCTTTTTTCATGGGATCCATCAAGGGAGGGCCACAATTAAGTGACTAATTTGATTAGAAGATAATGCGAGTCCCACTTAATGGAAAGGACAGACTTCACAACACAGGCAGATTAGTTTGGTGGATGCCTGCTTATTAATTAAGACAGCCCTCCGTGCCCATATTAAGTCAAATACACAGATGCAGTTTTAATGGGTCAGCGTATGCACAAGTAAGACAAATGGAAATCGGTATGTGCAAAAAAAAAAACAAAAAAAAAAACAGACGCTGGTAAAGCTTGATGATGAAAACTGAAAATGACCATGAAATGTTTTAATTAAACTTGAAATAACTTCTACTTAAAAACATCCGGGTATACACCTGCATTATTTACCCATTCATAATGTAATAGGTAGCTGGGTTGTTGTTAAAACATGCCAAAGTACTTGTCATCTAGAATTTCACTGTGCTGCGTCTGTGTTTCCACTGTGTGTCATTGCACACCATAGCAACAGCAAGTCATTATACTCGTTCAAATTACCTCTCTTGCTGTCATTCAGTTTTTGTCTCTGATACTACATAAGCCCTTCAGAAGAACTCCTGCTTTTCATTTATGATTTGATCTGCATGCTGAACCACTGCTACAATTTGTGCTCCGTCCTGTAGAAGATTTGATATAAACATACAATGAATAATTTATTAATAAACTAGTTTAATGTTTGAGCAAAAAGCAAACAAATGGGGCCAATTTTCTCTTCTATAAATTACGATTAGGGCTGAATTCTTCCTTCACTGAGTAGCTTTAACGTAAAGGATGACATGTAGACAACAGGGTTCCTGTGTGAACAACTCTGTACCAAAGTCTTCTTTTTTTCTGCCATCTCATATATTTTCTGAAGTCCAACAGATTTTGTTTGTAGCTTTTGTCCTGCATGCCCCAACAGTTGCCCACTGCACACTGACAATCAGCCTGTGACGATTTCTGAGTCCCCGTAGGAAAAGGTAAAAACCACAACCGAAAGCATGAGAGATTACTGTATTTGCGGCAGTCCTTGAGTTTGTGCTCGCCGTCTGGCTGGCGTGTTCAGCCACCGCGGTGCTCTGTCATTCCGGGCACACCGCACACTCCCAATCGCTCTATTTACGGTGGCCGAATCCCTGCTGCGTGGAGCCGGAAGGGTATAATCTCCCAGCGGTATTCTGGGTGGTGAATCTGCCGGTGTTGTCTGTGCATACCAATGGCAACCTCACCTCTGTCTAAGGAGTTATGATGTATAAAGGAAAAAGAAAAACTGCAAACCAGTCCATGATGCGTCAAGATGTTGAAGGGGAAATGCGAGTGTCTGGAAACCCCCAGTGGAGATATGCATTCGCATCACTCCCATCAACACTACTAGTGCCAGTGTTACCACTTTGGCGGCAGGTACTCCTACCACCTGCCTCTGTGCAGTCACACTGCGCTGGATTCAATCAAACAGCCATGTTAAACAGCCACATCTATGTAGTGTTTATGCACACCGCCACCTGCAGACACGTGGCTCATTCCGAGGGCTATGATCGTCTCGGTACGCAACAACATGATGGAATTTCATTTGACAAGTGGACCATTCCTGCAAACTGAGAGGTTAAGGAAGATGTAGGTTAAACTGCTGTGAGACTTATTGTCTTTGGATTACATGGAAAGGGAACAACTCCCCAAGAGAATTTACACGGCTCTAAAAATCTGTTTAGAGAGAGTGCACGTCGCACATGCACATATAGTTGCCATATACATGCATCTTATGATAAAGCCCCAGAGTGAAAAAGCTTAATGAAGCCACCCAAGGGGCTAGTGTCTGCAGAGCGAGGTGTCAGGTGACTTCCCTCCTGGCTATATGTGCGTCTCATTGGTATGTGCGACGCGATGAGGCCTTGGCTCTCTTCTGATTATGATGTCTGCCGAGAGCTGGGCCAGCCCAGGGTGAGAGCCAAACCGACAAGGCTGAGATGGAGGGAAGATTCAGAGAGCCTCTGTTCTCTCACCGGGGGATCCCCCACATCATTTAGCGCCTCATGCAGATCGCTGCTAGTGGCAACACAGCCCTCTGGGCCCGGGGAATTAATGTACCAAGCAATGGCAGAAGTGATTTATTAAAATAACACACCCTGATGAGAGAGAGGAGCCAGGGTTGCTCTTTCTCAGCGCGTCCCCATATGCCGCAGAGGGAGGAAATGGAATCATATAGGTGCTACGGCGAAAGGCAACAGAGGAGAGACTGAGAGAAAGTGGACAGCCACTACACAAATTGTGCGACAGTCCTCGCTGTCATTGCTTATTTATTTACCCTCTTTCCATTTGAGTCAGGCCTTGTATTAAATTGATCCCTCCTGCTGCGTTTTGCCTTGTTGAACAAGCGCAAAGCCCCGTTAAGTGTCTGTGAAAGGCTGGTGATTGTGTTTGCGGCGCCCCGGGTGCGCCGGAGCCGTCCGCTCCCCTCTATCTCCCCCGGACAGACGGGATTAGAAGCTGGGAAAGGGGCTGAATGACCCTCTGGAGGGGACGAGAGACAGGCAGGCAGTGAGCAGCTTGATTCGGGGCTCACACACAAATACACACCAACAAATACAAGCCTATGCATGCACACACATTCTCACACGCACACAAAGTGTTTAAGGTTGAGCTTAGCTTGCCCCCAGACAGATGCATGGCCATCCAGAGGCTCGGCCACGTGCAGAGGTAGACATGCACTTATCCATGAGCTCACACATTAGCTACTGTACAAGCAGAGAGCTACTGTATGTAGCCTCTCACTGCTGATGATATGAGAACATCTGCTGTGTTGCTAAACATCTGCTGTTCAATAGCTCAGATCTAAGCTCTGATATTTTATTATTTTTAATGTTTTTTTTCATTAAGCCGATCGAGAACTGTGCAAATTCCTGCCAATTTCAGCCCTGAATGGTGCTGTCGAGTGGTTGCAGAGAGATACTGAACAGTGGGGCACTTTGTACACTGAATGGAAGGAGTTGATGTGGTTCCCTACTAGAGCTGCTGATGGTTATGCACAGTCAGACATGGAGTTGTACACAGGAGGTCTCACATTTACATACATTTACATCTTAGACATTTAGCTGACACTCTTATCCAGAAAGGCTTACTATGCACACAACAGCGGAGTAATTCCAAATGAATTGCAAACACTTTAAGCAGCTGACAATAAGGAGAGCAAAGGTTAAAATAAGAGTGGCTAGATGATAGAAAAAAGTAAGAATCTCAGTGCGACTGAAATCAATGTGTGTAAAAGAGATCAAGTAGGAAACTGAATGAGCAAAGTAGATTTTTTGGGAGAAACTGGTAAAATCAGGTACAATTGCCCAAGCCAAATTTCCCCTTGGGGACAATAAAGTATATCTAATCTTATCTTATCTTAAATGTAGCATGAATGTAGCGGGAGTCTGGAATTTGAAGTCTTCCTCCTTGAGGACAAATGGATGCCCAGAAAAATAACTGTACTCCACATGTCAGATCCCCGAGAAGCTGCAGCACACATCTCCCAGCCTGCTCCATCTGATCCACCGAGCCCCCAGGGGATGTTACTGTACGGCTCCCGTCAAAGCAATGGAGCAGCACTCACTCACATAAAGGAGCACACTTTGAATCCATTCAGATCAGATGATTACGATGCCGGGCACCTTCCTCGGCAGGGCAGATAAGTGGAGAGGCTCCATCCAACATTTACATCTCATACACCTCATCAAACACCAGGTCTTTGTAGTCATGTGTTACATTTGAATAAAGCAAAGTTAGAATTTTTAAGCAGTGTGAAAATTCATCATACCTCTCGGCCGGTGAGGCCCTTGTCTCTCCTAGCAAATAACTCTTGGTTACCTTATTCAAACTGAAAGTGGCAGGGCTCAAATCAAATCAAGTCAAATCAAATTGCGCTTGGATGAAAAAGTGAGGAGTGGGGAAGGAGAGGAAAAGGGCTTGAAAACAGTCACATTTTCTCAGGGAGTTCAAGCTCTTTCTACCCTTTAATAGCACAGAACAGCAATTTACTAAATAATGCAGATGAATTTGCACAAAGCTAGCTTTAAAGCAGCAACAGCTTTATTGAAGACAGTCAAGTGGAGAGGAAGGTAAGGAAGCCGGTGCAGAGAATACAAAGACCAGTGAGAGCTTTGCTGAGTTTTATACATATAGCACTCAATATTGTGACCTTTCATTGTATAATTGTGTCACTGGAAGTGTTTATCCAAAGACCTGAATAGGAAGACTAACAAAAGGAACCTTAAACTCATGCTGTAGAAACACATAGAGAGCTGCAATAGAAAATATGTTGTTCAATGCCATTCTGTATGATGAACAGATCCAGACAGAAAAAGAGCGGAATGGAGACAAAGGCAGATGAGGTAGGCAGACTAACAGATACAGAGCGAGAGGCAACCTCGATTCGTGCCAGGTTCCTCTGCCTTCAGCTTGAACTTTCAGGGCAAAGATGAAATAAAATAACAATGGGTTACCATAGCAATAACAGTGGAGCACATAACTAAGTAGTATGAGAGATTGGGAGCATCTCAGGGAGGGGGGGGAGATCCAGCTTTTATCTGTCAGCCACAATCCTCCATCATCAAAGCTCTTCTCCACTTTCAGTGCCAAGACTGAAAGACACCAGTGGATCATTAGTCTCCAGTGAAGAAGACAGTCATTTATCCATGTGCTTTTTTTCCTCTCACAAGAGTTGAGAGTGAAAGAGGGTTCGTGTCGGTAAGAAGGAGAGAAAAAAAATATAGAAAAAGGGAGTAATCTTTTTTTCAGCAAGTCAATTTCTCTGGGCACTAACCTAGCTCCCTTTGGGCTACCTGTGCAGGTATCAAGTCTGGGGTCTGACGGGCTCCTCTCTCTGTGAAGCAGCAGCCCTTTGCAGCACATCAATACACTGAACTTTTCCTGCCGAGTACCTGAGCTCTCCTGCATGACCCACTCCTCCTTTATCTATTCTGTTTAAAGATACCGGTTGCGGGAGAAGGAGCTTGATTACCTCCTGGGACAACCCCGCTCCTCTTTAAGTTTGCCAAGTGAGAAAGTCTTCAGAAGTTTGTTGACAGATCTCTGCTGCGGCGGGAGGGAGCGATGGACATGGTAACCTTGGCTCTCCAAAGGACAAACGGAGAGTTTTGAAAAGATCAAGCATAAGGGATTTTGTTTATGGAGGAGAGGAACAGGACGGTACAGGGAACACAGGTGCGCATAGGGAATATATATATAGTACCATACACAGAGCTTTCTAGGATTCCTATCCTACTTATGGATGTGTGATCAAGCTAAAGCTGCGTCCCTAGAATCCCTTTCATATTAAGAGGAATTCAAATGAGAGCCTAACAAGTTAAAGGAAAGAACATTTCCTCAACGTGTGGAGCAAAGTAAAGACTTCATTTAAATGTGTTAAACTTGCAAGCTTTTATTCCTCTGCTGCATTCATAAATTCATTCCAGCATGACGTGTTCCTGTACAGTCAAACAAGGACTGTTGATATATACAGGAATGCTTTTTAGAGTCTGTGCATACTGTTCATGTGAAAGCCTCTGTTGATATTTTTCTAAAGCAAAGGAAGAGCTGCGTTAAGTAACTGTTGGACGGGGGAAAAACTCATTCGGACAATTCAGCATTCAGGCAATTCAGCACTTGACCAAATCAGCGTTCAGGCAATGCAGCATTGAGGGTGCAGTGTATTTGGACAAGGTGGTGAATATACTGTTTATATAAAATTCTTTGACAATTTTCAAAAGCAAACGGGAATGCATAAAGCACCTGTTAACACGGGAACAATTTGATCGTTTGAGCAATTCAGCATTCAGGCAATTCAGTGTACATCTAGTCAAATGGATGAGGAACATTTAATGGTATAGGAACGCTTTTTACAATCTGTACAGACTGTTTGTAAAAGCCTCTCTCAATATTTTCAAAAGCGATGCCAAAAATGCATAAAGCAGCTGTTGTGTTTGAACAATTTGGCATTCGGTCAATTCCGCATTGAGAGTGCAGCAGAGAGTATTTGGACAAGAATAA
Organism: Macquaria ambigua; assembly: GCA_008360985.2. Taxonomy (NCBI): domain Eukaryota; kingdom Metazoa; phylum Chordata; class Actinopteri; order Centrarchiformes; family Percichthyidae; genus Macquaria; species Macquaria ambigua. Next base: position 21,650 of record VMKM01002943.1, read on the forward strand.
AAAATAAAATTGCATACTTCGAGTCCCACAGGAAAGTTTGATAATACAAGGATCCTTTTTATAATCCATCCACACTGTTGTTTATGTGAAAGCCTCTGTCAACAAAAAAAAAAAGCAAAAAATGCATAAAGCAGCTGTTACACAGGTGAACAATTCGGCATTCAGGCGACTCAGGATTGAGACTGCAGTGTATTTGGACAAGATGATGAATATACTATACATCTAGTCAAGCCTGTATAATGGATCCATGTGTCAGGGTGCGACTTTGAGGTGTTTCCTGAGGAGCGCTGTGTGTCTCCTGGCCTTTATGAGAGCCGGTTGGTTGTATAAGTGTGTGTGTGTCTGGCTTTGTAGCTGCTGGGCTCCACAGGTACACAGGCCATCGATCACACGGTGCGGCCATTATACACAGGCAGGGGTGGAGGTGGATAATGCTCCCACCGCTGCCACCGCCGGGGCCTCGACCGCTCGCGGGTCAAGCGTTTGGCTGGCCAGCGGTAATCAAGCCGACAGCGGGCTGCCTGTCTGCGTGACAGATAACGCCACTAACACTCATCTGTACACACGAGCACGCAAATACACCAACCCACCCACACACAAGCAGTCTACCGGTTTGCTTCTGTGATGCAAAACGAAGCATAAGCAGGAGGTAGTAAAGTTTACGAGCAACCAACTGAATTTCACATTCAATTATGGCATCACAGAAATTGATATTAACAGATACAACATGCTGTATTTTTCAGGAAAAGACCAAAACCAACATTAAGTTTATTCAACTAACAAGAATTGTCCATGTTTCCAAAAAGTATTAAAGTGTAACTCCACCCTGCAATTCTGCTAGAACCCTCTCTCCCAGCAAATTTAGAAAATGCAACGAGTGAGGGAACATCACCTGTAGGGGGCGTGGCCTTGTGGCTACATAGTGTGTGGGTCAGGGGACTGACACTGATTAGAGTCTGTTTTTATATAAATGTCATGACGTAGACAGGTCCCAGACGGTCGACTCTAAGTCAGCATTGGCCTCGCAGGTTCAGGGCTGATTTAAAACAGTAGATGGCGTGTTCAACCCATGAAATGTAGATTTTTATACATTTGGTAAGAAATGTCAATATTAACACCAGCACTGATGTGTTTCATCACAGTACAGTCATATCATTTAGTTTACAGCTCAAAAAGCATGTTAAAGTGTGCAGCACCTCTTTAAGAACACAACATATTCCTTCATTACAATGAAGACGACTAGTGTAATTTATTTCTTTGAGCTTGCCACACTGCAGTAAATACTTAGCAGCCTCCCTGAGCATGCTCAGTGACATCTTCCCAACACGGAGTTACTTCCCAGAGATTAGAAAGAATAAAATGTTCTGTGTACATGATGAAGTAATGTTATTCATGTCATTCAATAGTTCAGCCATTCTGTGTGTTTTTAATAGTTTTTGGACAAAAGAATCTCTGTAGAATGGAGGCATTAGCTACATCAGATAGCATGATGAACTCACTGTTGGTTTTGGTTTCTTCAGGGGATTTATTTATAAAATTAAAAAAGATTTGAAAAAAACACCTGTGTTCTAAAGCTGCAGTATGAGATATTTCTGCAATAATACAGTAACCTCATTAACTTCAAACCAGGAAATGAGGCAGAAACAAAGAAGAGTGCTCTTCCACCGCTAATTGTGAGACTAGCTGGAGAGTGAAGATCCAAAACGGGCGAGTTAAATATAAAACTGTCTCTTAAACAGCAGTGAGCTTTCAGAGAGATTCAGAGCTGGGCTCACCAGTGATGGCTCCACCTGTTCAACACCTCCGCCCTCACCACTCAAAAAGATACTGAAGGGTGCATATGCTGATATGAAGGTTTTGCATTACAAAAACATCAAAATTACCAGTCACATCCAGCTTACATTTGTTGTTGTCAACATGCAGAAGTGACCCCAGAAACATATGTATAGACCAATTACACAAAAGAATGCAAATAGCAGGTAAAGACAACGATACACTTTGTTTAAGTTTAACTTAAGCCAGACTGTACTTGCTATATTTCTAATTTGCTGAAGTAGTCAACGTTCGTGCGAGCCGTCACATCGCCGTCTACTCAACGTGAAAACATCTGCTGTTTGAGCTTCCAAATGGCAGGTGGAAGACCACGCGAGAGGAAGCAGGTGAGACACAGACGGGGAAGGAGACAGAAAGAGAAGGAGACAGAAATGGAGGAGAGCAGATAAAGAGAGGGGAGAGGATGTGGTGAGGAAGCGGAGCGTAGTAGAGCCGGCCGTTGGGACTGTGAGGAATGAGCTGGCTGTGCTATAGGAGGCCTTAATGAGCATTCTCTCTAAACCCTGGAGAGTCTCTCTGCAGCTCTCACCCAATCTCTGTCTTTTCTCACAGCCAACGAGGTACAGACACACAAAGCCGGCTGCATGATGCCGTATGCACAGATTCCTACAGAACATAAAGAAAGGCTGCCGCAGACTCAAACATGCACACAATCACTGGTGAGTCTGACTTTGTCCAGTAATAATTCATTGTCACCTCTGCAGGGCACGCAAACGTCTAAACCCTCGCTCATAATGAAACGCCATTAACGGGCTACATGACACAGTTCACTCTGCTCCTGCAGACAACACTAATATCTTGCTCTATTTCAATTCCATTGCATTAAATTGGTACAGTGTGGATCCTAATAAACCAATAAACACCTCTGAACCAAAGGGAGAAGTGTAGCAGCCGTGCTCAGATAATGGCCACTTTATGCATTAGCAAAACACCTGTAGTAATAATGACTTCCTACTGTAGGTCTGTTTTTTTTTCTCTCTGCAGACTAATGTGCCCTTGATTCTCTCTCACTTATCACTCCTCCCAGCTGTAGTTATGGATGGAGGGGCACAACAGAGGTACCCTTGTAAGCGACTGTGTGTAAAAGCCTCAGGTTTTATCCCCGCCCCCCTAAAAACAGCCCCTTTATTTTTCCCCGGGAAATGGCTGAATGACAAGGTATCCGGCGATCCTGAATTATGGCTTGGCGTGTACGAGCTTGAAAAATGGAAAAATGATGAACAACAGGACAAAAAAAATTCAGAGGGAACAAGTTGCCGAGGCGATGGGGACAGCTGTAAATCTGGCTCTGGGACAGGGAAGGAGATGAGGTAGGAACACGACCACAGGAGCATGTAGGTGTATCTACTGTGTTTGTTTTCTATCTTATTGTGTGCATAGGTATCTGCAGAGGAGGAAGAGATGGCCATCTTTATTTAACAAAGCGATTAGACCTCTCTGTTGCCTCTCAATTCCAGCCCTGAGTGGCTATGAAGCTGCTGCCCCTGAGCTGGCCAGACCTTGGAAACCATCAAGAGCCTCTGAACGACTCACTCTCATTAACTATTAACCAGCGACTCGGGCCTTAAATCATCTCGGTGATCCCCAGCCTGCTGACCCTGCTGTGGATGGTGGAGGCAGCGGCAGCGCGGTGTTTCATCAGCGCTAGCCCACCGGACACCCTGCTGATTTAATGGGCTACAATTACACTGCTTCTGACACAATATACGGCAAACATTTATAGATTTCCCTCCCACCAACTCCACAGCCAGCAGCGCAGATACATTTTTATTTCCCCCACCAACCTGGTTGACAACCAGAGTGTTCGTGTGACTAAATTACATGTTGTGAATTCAGCTCCATACTGACCTAGAGGCCAGTACATATGGTAAAAATTGCCCGAGGCTATTGCACCATGTATACAGCGCATATGAGCATACTGTACAGTAGGCCATCCCTATACTCATAACGCAGCTGTTTATTATTTATTTTAAACACTGCTGTAGGAGGACTCAAGATAACTGCTTGCTAGTTGTGTTAAAGAACCGATGTAATGAGGAACTAGCCGTCACGGTGGAACCATATGGCTGGCCTGCTATTTATGTATATCTGGTCTGATTAAGTCAGGTCTGGAGGCCCCAGAGTACAGCAGTTAGTTGATGGTGACTGGAATGGGCTACTAGGACGCCACCGAGCCCAATCAAGCGCGACGGAAAAAAATTAGACAACATTCCCCCGAGAACCGTGCCTTGTTTTTGTTCCTTCGTTAAAGAAGACATGCTAATGTGTATCTTACTATAAGTGGATCACAACCGAGATGCACGGGGCTCTGGGTCGTCATCAATCATACCGTTGATGTCTATTGATTCTGTCCAGACTCATAACGGCATCCAAGAGTCGCCTGGTCTCCAACACGAGTCCTCTCGTTGGTGTTGTTGGGGAATCTGGAGATGTTCGCCGCTCAGATAAACATGTGGTGGTGCATACCTCGAATCTACCAACCTCTTTTTTATTCAGGCAATTAATGCAAGTAAAAAGCAGAGAATGTGTTACTGTATTGATTACCATATGTATTATTATTTTTACAAAGCCATGGACCTTAAAGACTGTGGGGCATTCTTTACAAGCACATTCATGTTTGCTCGTTTCCAGGTTTGAATATCTCCGCTAAAATCTCATATTTTAGAATTTTTTTCCCAGCATTGGGAACATTGTCAAGTTTTTTGTTTTTATTGTTTTTGTTTCCCTAGCTTCTATCCTCCTTCTTCTATTGTATCATCACACTATTTGATTTAATGTTTTAGTTTCTTTTATCCTGTGCACCTGCTAAACATGTGCAAAAATATCACGTTACCAATAATTTTCTTCAAATCAATCTGCACTTTCTACTGCATTACTATACAACATGCCTTTAAACAATAAAAACAGCAGATAGGAGATTGTATCTGTACCTGTATTTGGGCAGTGACTGATGTTAATTTCTTACGCTTGAAACATCCCTGACCCCTGAAACACTCGAACGCACACACACCCCACTGTCCTCTGACTATACTAATGTTGCCGTGTCACCGGCTTTTCATTGAAGGTCATCTCATTGAAATGAATGTCTCCTGGGGTGAGACAGCAGACTGGCGTTTTGCTTATCAACAACATGCCTTGGAGAGGGAAGGAAGGCAGAAAGAAGAAATAATCAGCCTGATGATCAGACTTTTGTTTTGACTTCATTATTTGGTCTGACATCATGTTCTTAAAACAACCAGTACAGCTGCCCTGATCTCACCCATGTTTGCCGCCATTTTCATGTGGGATGGATTCTAGCTGGGCCAGGATGACGGAGAAACAGCTGTCGTTACTCTTATTGCTAACACCTGTGTTTTTCTACTATGACAAGTCAAAATGTCTGCTATGAAAAGGACCTAAGAGCACAACACCAAACCTATTTCAATTGCTGAAAAAAAGCAGAGATGTGGACAAAGGTTCAGAGGTCGGAAAATAATTAGTTGAGGAAAAAAAAGAAGAAGCCAAAAACCCCTCTTTAAATAAAAAAGATTACTTTTTTCTTATACCCAGATGAAAATGTAGAAATAGAGAAGATAATATAATGAAGCAGTTTTATATCTTTAGCACTTTAGTAAAAATGGTGGGTATTAGGCTCTGCCCATTAAAGTTTTCCTCAACTAGTGTTTTTATTCCTGCCTGTAGAGCATTTCTGCCTTTGAGAAATGGTTTTTTTTTGCCAGTAGATCATTTTGCAGGTAGAAAAATGAATCCATCAGTATGCTTTTGAGGAAGAACAGCAGAAGGAGGCTTATCAGAAAAAAAAGTGAGACTACTTTCTGTCAGAAGAATAACAATCTCAGTAACGTAGGAGTAATGCTAAATACTGACAAAAAATGACAGTGACCTCTGCGTTCTCCGTTAGCTGGGTTTAGCTCTGTCAATGACTGACAGTGTGGAAAAGCCTCAGTAAGAGTTAATGATTCAGAGCGGGATCCTGGTGGGAGGGAATCTGCTGGGTAAAACCAGCCTGTAGGAGTTGGCCTCCAGGCATGTAGGAGGCCTTTGTGCCAAACACAAGTCCTGAATCCACCACACCACCGCACAGTGACAGGAAGAGGGGAAGATACCGGGCCTGTCCTCCTACTCTGTACTTCCTGAGATAAGTGTGTGGTGGTGTGTGTGCTTACACATTCTATGAGGTGGTGTATATATACTGTATGTATACTATGTGTACTGTAAACAGAGTGCCCCTGTGCGAATACTCTATGTGTATATGTTGTATAATATCACTTTGAGCTTTGTTTGCTCGCTCTCTGGGTTCTGTTCGGTGGGCAGTGTGGATGTTTTGGGAGCAGAGCGGTGTGGAGGCGACCATGGCGCTCTCCACGGATCGGGGCTGGCCTTTAGACCAGGTGTGCAGTGTAGGCCTGCTGACAGGCATGGTACTGATGCACTTCACAGCTCCCCGTGACCCCCCTACCACACACCCACACACACACACACCCACACACACACACACACAGTAGAAGTGAGCCTGACTTGGCCCCTTGATTCAGCACTGTGGGAGGCAGAAGCCAGAAGACATGAATCTAAAAGGGTTAGAAAGTGGCTCGACTTGTCTGTCGTTTTCTGCCTCACAGTTGTTTTTTAATTTCACAAACTCTTGAGCGACACTGGGTATGAGACCTGTGCATCTTTAAACTTCTTGTATTCTGCATATAATTTCAAAAATGTCAATGCCAGAGCCAGTGTGATACTCGAGTTTCAGTACAACACCAAAATCCCATTTTTCGATATTTTACTTTGAGTAAAATAAACTTTTATATATATAAAAAAAAAAAATGTTAATTTCACTTACCAAACTAAACCTAAATTCTCAAATGCATCTAATGCTGTCTTAACACATGCAGCCATACAAAAACTTTCAGTAACCAAAATAATGATTTAAGTTGGGAAATATCTGATCACAGAATGGGAGAAGAAATATTTAATGCCAACTTCAGGTACTTGACAGTTTTTTCGATACCTGGTGCTATGGGCGCATTTTTGGTTGGTGTTCAAAAGATTTTGAGTTTGACATAAAACTTTCCTTTCTGTTAAGAAAAAATAGATATTTGGTAAACACTTAAGGCTGTTTTAAGTGCAAATTTAAAGGAGTGAGCAAATACATTGTGTACTGAGTCAAGAAGCTGTGTCCTGACACTTTATATTATCTGCAAAGTCATTGTGAAGGAAGATGCAGAAATTTAAGGATTACATTTAAAGACTACAGTCTTCATATTGTGTTGTCTGGAAAGCAATAGAAGCCATGTTAAAATAAGATATTCCATCTCTGAGATCCGTCAAGTTAACAGCCACACCGGCTGTGTTAAGTTTGGATTTATTAGATTATTAGATCTGACAGTAGAAATTGCAGAATTTTGGAGCCTGACCAGACGTATTTTGACTAGAAGATGTATTTTTGAAAGAAAGTCTTGGTTCAGAAATGACTCATGAGTTACATAATGTTGTTATTTACATGTATGGTCAGATAGAGTTTCCTGACAACAGATATGGCTTTGTTTCCACAAGGGATCAACTTGGCTTTGAGGCCTGATAAGGTCGCCACGGACAGCTCATATTCTGAGCAAATAATACGAATATTGGTACAATTTTAATATCAAAGATTCACTTTTTGTCTCAGTATATTCTACTGCTTTGGGTTCCCCCTACTTTTCATTCACAAATTGTACCATCAGTTGCTTGTGCTGTCATACCCCTAATTTGTTCTTGATTAGCATGTAGTGCTTTTTTCACTATTTCCTGCTGTAATAATGCAATTTCCTTATGGGTATCATTATAGTTTCATGATTTCTATTCTTCCATTTTTTGGGCTTGTCAGAGTGGAAAAGCCTCTGAAACTAAATGTGTGCAGCACAGACTTTCACGTTGCACTGTTACTACATCACAACAAAGGACTCCACAGTAACATCTTGCCTCTCACAAGCCTGAAGCTTTCGGGTGTGTTTAGTGTTAAGCACATAATTGACATACTCGGCTCTGGTTGGACAGTTAGTTTCTCCCACGGTGCACAAGGAAGTAGTTCATTTCTCGAGCGAGACGTTTCCACGCATCGTTTTCAAGTCCTGGTAGCTCATTAAAGTTATATCTTAGTGAATGGGGGAGCCGTTTACCATGTAACACCTTTTGTAGTGCTTTTACATAGTTGACTTGGAGCTAACAGTTCAGCTGCTTACAGCTGTTCCTCAAGGGAAACAGGCGTGATTGGTTGTCTCCGAGATGATGCTCTCGCACGTCAGAGGACATTTGCATAAAGTTGAACCTTCCTCAAGTTGTGCTGCTGGGCGACTTTTGAATCTTGCACGCAGCGGGGGGCGACTCCAGGATGCTATTTGGAGGTTCCATTCACAATGAATTGCTGGTCGTGCCTCTAGTGTTTGAGTCCATATGTGTCAAAGGGGGATTAAGGTTTTCTACATACAGGATATAGTCCAAAAAGCTTGTACAGTATTGATTATTACCATAAGGATGTTGCATGTACATCATAATTGGTTATGGTGACCAGGCCAATAACAACCAGTTGGCTCTGGGTTTGAGCCAATAAGAAAACAAAAAAAAAAGCACATCTCCTATTAAGAATGCACCAACTTCCTCGATCACCTGACACGGGCCTATTAAATATATTGTAGTGGTGCAGCCATGACAACACACACACACACACACACACACACACACACACACACACACAAACAGCCTGGAAGAAGTGCTTGAACTGCCTCCCTTCCCTTCTGCCTGACAGCAGTTTTAAAGCCTAAATGTTAAATGTTTGGAACTTGCATCTGATCACCTATCGGCTGCAAATCACCACACGGGAAACTTTATTGGCCGAGGAGCGCGAGGAAAGAAGTAAAAATACATCTAGGGCAAATATTTTGACAAATGTAATGATTAATGGAAGTTAACTGGTTGACGGAAAAGAAGTGTAGGAGTGCTGCTGCCTGCTGCTGCTGTCTTTTTTAGAGGGAAATCTTTTTTCAAAGATATTAACACTATCCATCACTTATGTGTCACCATTACTCATGCATGATCCATCAATCAGATTAGCTATCATGCAGCTTCTATAATAATGTTTACTGATGGTGCTCCCAACAGAAGAAATATATATTACTATACTCTATCAAAGGTGCTAAATAAGTACAGATGCTGCAGAAAAGATCATGTTATGGAGGTGCCCAACTTAGTTTATATTGTGGACACTTATGCTGATTTTAGTTGCTTGACAAGGATCACTGTCATCAGTTACCAACAAACAGGCTTTAAAACATCTAGGACGGGCAACGGCGCTCAAAAACCACTTCAGACCGTCAGACAGGGGTCCAATCAGCGCTGGCACCAGACACAATTAATTGGACGGGTGTTTGACTTCTACAGGCTGCCGCTGCCAGTCAAGGTTATTTCTTTTTTGTTTGTTTTATTGCTTTATTTTTCATTTCGTCCTTCCTCAGTAGCCAAAAGCTGCAGAATAGCTGCATGCATTGTAGGCCTTTTCATTAAAAGACTATATTTAATGATGCAGTTATTTTCATTTTAGAAATTTCAAAGCTTTATGTTTATTTGATGGCCTTCGTGGGGTCATGTTATCCAATATGTTGAAACCAACCAGCCTCTACTTTCAGCAGATCTAGCTTGCCATAACAGAACTTTGTCTCCTAACAATTAGTCCTGATATAAAAATAGTCCTGATTGTTTTTTTGTTGATTATGTTGTTTAACCCTTTAGAACCGAGCAACATGTTCTACAAAACATCAAATAACTTTGGAACCGTTTATGACAGAGAGGAGCTTTAAATTGAGCTTTGACATTTACTCTCAGAGGTGATTTTGATCAAAATATAAAGACAGCACCAAAATGTAAATATTGTCATATTGTCTACTGAAAAAACGTCCAGGACAACATCCAATAAATGTCTGTAACTCACTGAGGAAAAGGTGTATCTGCACCAAACCTCACACGGAGTTCCAAAACACCTAAATACAACTTTTCACATTGAAAAAACAAAAGTTCCCAGGTTGACTATGGAGTTATTCAACAAAACATGTTTTTTTACTGGGCGATTGTTTTTAATGTCAAATATGGTGTGCTCACACAAAGGTAATGCATGATGGTGACTTCACACTGCACCAGAATGAAAGGGCAGGTTACCCTGAATCATATGATGTATAACACTTGATACTGACTGAAAGAATAAGCTCAGAATTGGAAAAAATATAAAACTATGTCCAGACATTTCTTTGTCTATGTTAGGGTTAATGACTATATCTGCAAAATGTTTGTATTGAATGTATACACACTTATTATATAATTTGTGTTTTTCCAACAATATGCGCTAGTGACAACTAAAGCATGATTAATGTTTTTATGTTTAATTTTAGGCAACTAAAGCACTTGGCTAAGATAAGGGAAAGATTGCTGTCGTCTTGGGTTAGTTATTCAACATTTGGCCAAAACCTCAATCTTTGCCGAACTTTAACCAAAGTGTTTTTGTTGCCTAAACCAACCACATGTAAGATGGTCTCCGCTGTCAAAGCCCAGAGCCTCATACACCCACCATCCACCCTGACAACATGATTTCTGTGCAGTACAAAAAGGTAACATTTCCAAGAACATCAGTCAGGACGCAATTATGTTTCCTCCAAAACATATTAGACAAAACTACTCATTAGTATACATATAAATGTAATTTTTAGGAGCAGGGTTCTTATAAAGGACAAGATATTTTGTGATTCTTTAGCGTTTCCTCTGCCATATCTTGGACGAGCACCCACTAATCTTCGTCGACAATCGGGAACACTGCTGACAGCAAACTCAGTTTTCTCATCTGCTCCACTTAGAGCTGCAATTTTTTGACTTTTGGTTGATATTCAGAAAGTATTGAGATTTAACAGACAGCCTTAAAGTTTTTGTCAATGCAATTACGATATATAAATACAACACTTCCTGTCACTGCTTATCAATTAAACCTTTCTACTGACTCCTCCAGTGTAAGATGAACAAACAGGGTTACAACAGTTACTTGCTAGGTAGAGACACTGCTTTTTAAAAGCTATGCTTTTTAGAATAATAAACAAAATTAGCTTTAATAAGCTTATCAACATCCGTGCAAAGTAATATAGAGATTTCAAGTGACAGCAGCAATAGTGGTGTTTCACAGCCCTTCCACAGTCCCAGCAGCCGCTACTAAATTCTCTTTCTTCTTGCTCTTGTAGCTTGAAAATGGTTCATGAACAGAAAATAGCAAAGGCATTGTGTAAAGAGTACGCCCGTGTCTGGTGTCAAGTGTGAAAAGCCTTGTAATTGTGCTGGTGGTCTGATGAAAAGTTAAGTTTGCATACAGTGCAGTGCGCTCCACATGTTGTGGAGGCAGCTGTTTGTAGTAACAGCTGAGTGGGGCAGGTGGTATTTTAGTCAGAAAACACTTTGAAACAGTTGACTGGTCGGAGTGAGGATGTCACCGACTGGCGTGATATCAGCCTGTTCCACAACTCATTAGTCAAGGTACAGAGACCAGCCAAACAGCTGTGGAACATTTTAATTCCAGCCCCAAATCAGCAGCTTGGACCTGAGCTGCTGCTTCCGATGACCTCCTGCCTGCTTCTGCCGCCGAAAAATAACACTCACACAAACATGACTATACAGTGAATATTCCTTCTGTCCCTCATTTCCCCTCAGCTCCAACCCCCTCCCTCTCTGCTCCTCCCTTATTCCAGCAGCTACTTCCAGAGCCCAAGGCCACGGTGTTGATATTGCTTACCCAAGTCTCAATGAGCTAATTAAGGGGGCTGTTTCTAAAGTGCTCCTGCGTTTTGTTTATTTGTGTATCACCGGAGCCCCACAAATTACACAGACCAAAGGCTTGTCTGAACTTTTAATCTAATCACGCCTACCGCAAGCCCCCGTTTCCTGGTGTCAGTTTGCCTTAATGAGGCCTGGTCTGAGCCGTGGCCATTAGTGGAGCTCAGTAGTGGAACAGTACCGCGACGAGACAGGCTCGGCACAATGCTGCCACGGAGCCTAATCCCCCGGTTGCTCCCTGTGGACCTGCAGCCGTGAAGCAAGTTGTAAAACCCCCAGCTGTGCAGAACACGGATGACATTTGAAAACATACAGTATCTGGGTGGCAAATTAAAAGATGAATGCATTAAAAGCAGCACTTAAACGACATAAAAATGACTGCCAGGTGCGGCATGAATAGATTATTGAAGCATTTTCCTGTGACATAAGCACCCAGGCAAAATGCTGGGTTCAGGCGATGTCAGTTAGTTGTTGAGTGCACAAACTTTCATGTATAATAGGCAGGGGTGTTTATTATCACGGACAACATGATGGTTTAATGCCACTTACCTTTTATATCAGCTTGCATTCTATGAACTAGCAGTATTTTGCCTTGGACAGTTGCACTAACATCCCCATTAGAACAATAATCATGTGGAGAAGGTCCCTACACCATTCATTTTCCATGCGACTTTCATTAATTCAAATTCTGAGAGAATTTAGTGCACTTTCCTGTTTCCAATTTGAAGTGCTTTGAATTCTGCTCACTGCACCCGTTTCTGTGTCATCAGCCCACTCAGAGCCTGAATAATTCATAACAATATTTATTAGCACTCTGAGGTACAATTAGATGAATTGGGATTAAGAATTGGCTTGTCTGTGGAAGAGAAAGTAGAACAGCTCTGCCGATGAATTTGGGCAGGCGTAGCTCTAAAACATTATCAAAATAAAGCCAAGCGGATTAATTCCCTTTCTCTACTGTTTTTTTTCCTCCCTCTTGTGTTTAAAAGAACATACTTAATATTCCATCTGCAAGAGGAAATCAGAGATGACAAGTTAAAACAAGGGCTGCACAGGGGCCTCACATTTTTACTTTAATCTCCATCTTTTAGGGTAACATACATTTCTACCAAAATCCTAATAAAAAAGACAGACTTATCTTTTCATTTGAGGCTGTAATTTTACATTTCTTCACCAACTGACCTCAGGAAACAGCTGAATACTGATTTGTTTTTACTATTTCTGCAGAAGAACTCATATTTACGACTCAAAGTAATATATGTTTTTTGAGATTTTTTATGTTGTGATAATTCATAGTAAAAAGTGTTAATTTCGGCTCATGATTTTGATTTACTTTAAGTATTCGTATATTAGTTTCAGCCACAATTTAGTCATTTTATCATTGGTAGTTTTGTTAATTGTTAGTTTTAGTCAACAAAAACCTGACAGGTTGAGATTTGGTCAGATAAATAAAACAGCATTTGACTAAAATACTGATCACTGCTTCTAGAGCAAGATTTAGATTATTGACAGCCAACATTAACCATGCATTCATTCCTACCAATAGCTTAAAAACACAAAAGATAGCTGACTGACAGTATTACGTCCACAGCCCACAACCTGCTAATGTTACGTTAACATTAGTTTACCTTTTCTAAATGTTGGCGTGTCTCAGCTGCTTTGTTGCAGCTTCTCATCTCATTTTCAGTGGAATAGTGGATGCATTTAGCCACGAATGTTAGTTTTTTTCCTTCCAAGAACTGCTTTCAATAAGCTAACATTACTTGCAGAGACAAAGCGTTACTAAAACACAAAATGCTGCTCATTAGTGCAGCAGGTCAAGCTGTTTTTTAACCTCTAAAGAAGACATCTTTGGGCAGCAGAGGATGCTGTTTTACAAGTCGACATTATAGAGTTTGTGATTCCTCAGAGTCGTATGGGTTGTTGAAAAAGACTGCATTAAAACAACATTTAAAAACGTGCATCTCTCCCTTCGCCTGTCTTTTACATTACATTGTTTGATTTTAATTTGTTGACAGACATTTTAATGCATTCTGTCACGGTTTTCATTGACAAAATTAACACTAATAGCTAGCTAAGTAGTTTAGATTAGCAAAAGTATCTCAATAAGGAAATGAGTGTAACAGTACTCGGCATAAATCTGTGTTTTATAAATTGAATCTTCCTCTGTGACATTGTAATTCTAAGACCTGCTCTGAGAAAATAAAAGAAATCCACGCTATAGCTCTCTGATTACTTGAGTCCCCTCGTCCATCCTCAGGTCACATCAGCGTCCACATCACTGGCCTGAGTAATTTTCAGCAGTGACAAATTGTAAAAAATACCTTGTTTTCGACTGAGGCGGAAATGAAGAATATATGAATTATAGCTTCAACTCTAAACTCATTATCTCGGCGCACACAAATAGAAAATGAAGCTGTGACAAAGTTAATCATGCTGTACGGGAGAGAGGATTGGAGGTTTCTATGAAAAATGTTGACCTTAACGCATGACCCATCTACTCAGCTCAATTGTTTTTTTTTTTCTTCTTTTCTCCCTCATCCCCAATTAAAGGAGCTTCCGTCTGCCTCGTCTCTGTAACGGATGAAGCCAGCAGTTCTTGAACTCTGCGTTAATTAAACATAAGTGCACGTCTCACTATAACTTATGGTGGTTCGCAGTCCCTCCTCTATCCAGATAATATCCTTAACTCCTCTGGGTCATCACGTCTCCGCACGCCATCGCAAACAAGGACTAATCTCTAAGTTTTTATCACAAAAAATAAACGTTTTAAGGATGTACCTGGAAGCTCTTATGCAACACTCGAAGCTCAACTGAGGCAAGGGCCAATTTATTTGATGTGTGTGTGTGTGTGTGTGTGTGTGTGTGTGTGTGTGTGTGTGTAGGCAACAAGCTGACTGCACTGTCAATTAAAAATCCTCGAGCTCATCTTGGGAGTTCAGCTCATTAGGATTCATCCAAAGCTAACTTTTATCCTTTATTTTAGAAATCTTTAGGTATAACTTGTGTGTGTAGACAAAATATAGGCGTATCAGGAACTGATGCATACATACAGGCTTACAAAGCTACGTGTACTGAATGTGTCGACTCAATGTGTGAGCGAGTTGAGCATATGTCCTGAAGCATGCAGTGACTAAACTCAACGTTTGGCTCACCTGCCGGCAGCTGGTAAATTCTAAACAAATACAGCTGCTAACAGCAGGTTATAACAGCATGACAAAGAGGGCACTGGCCTTCCTGGCCGCCCTGAAAAGCATTGTGGGTATTATTTCTGTTGTTATCTCAAAAGAACAGAAGATCAAATGGCTCTACTGTCTTCCAATGGCAACATAAAATGTGGCTTTGTAGATCTCTTTAAATACACGTTTCTGAAAACGCGTCAAAAAAGCGTCATGACTTTAGGTTTTTTCAGTGTTGCCCTTACCCCTGTGTAAAATCATGTCATTCTTACTTGCAGGTCATGAAGATGTTTTTTTTTTTTTTTTAAACGGTGGCTAAAGAATTACAGATTACAGATTATTGAGCCAATCAGAGCTTTGTAGGTGGGATTAAGAATGGGATGGCATCCTCTTGTGGAAGTGCTGGAATAACAGCAACCCACAATACCAGAGAAATAACAGCTTTAGCTAGTCAGTTTACTGACTGGTTAGTTCTAGCATTTTAAGAATGCTTTGCCTTCATAATCAAGAACAAAACACCGCACAGCCTGGTGATTGGTTATATCTTACTGCAGTGCTTCCTGAGACTTGTGGTTGACCAAAGTATTCATCCCACTTGTCCTTTACATTTTTTATCAGTTATCAAGAATTCTTTGAACACAGTTGGTCACGGTTTGAACGGATGATTCAAGCAGGAGAGTTGCGTGTACATCCAAGCACGATAAATGCTCCCACTGTCAGCGTCTATTCCGTGTCTATTCAAAATTGAATACGACCTTTACTTCTTGAAACAATTTAACGCCTCTCACTTCACTGCTCTATGCATGATGATACTTTGAAATTTGCAGTATAAGAGATTGATTTTCTTATCGCAACATACAGTAACAGCTGATGCTGTATTGGGTTAAGGAATGGACAAGAATATGTCTTTGCCAGCCAAACATATTACAATAACATATTCACAGAAATGTCAATCTTCGGCAGTTTCATCGCTATTTTACTTTGATATTACTGAGTGATAAAAACCAACAACAAAAATGTAATTCAGTCTTGCTTGCTATTATTTTCAGTCATGTGTCGACCACTACAGAGCAGGAAACTGCTCTATTCGATCTGTTTTATGAAAACCCAGAAGACTTTAACCTGGCCAGCCTAGTCGGGGCTTCTGCAGGCCATGGAGGTACAAGGCTCTTTGTTATCAATGGAACAGTGGTGGGTAAACACAAGATAAAGAGGCTGAGTGAGATTCTGCCATGTCTGTTTTCCCATCTTGTCAGTTAGAATGACTCAAGCCATTAAGGCAGTTACCACAACATGCTGACAACATGTTCGGATGCCACCTGGACCCAGATGTGCCTCAGCGGTGGGTAAATGGAGAGAATGATGGAGAGGAAGTTTAGGGGCCATGTCTGCGCCAGCATATGCCCCAACCTGTACGTCCTATTACTCTTCCTCTGATAGTCCCTGCCTGGCTCCCAGCGAGACAATAAGCCATTGTTATTCTTTATGAAGAGGACACAAAAAGCCACAATAAAAGAAAAAAAAGTGGAATCACTGCAAAGTCCTTGGCAACCGTGCTGCATTTTTTCCCCGAGTCGTCTTTTGATGCGCGCTGCGAATTGAAAAAGGCAAAAGGTATTGTTGACGGCTGCCCTTTCCCATGCCTGAATACCGGAGTACATATTTTCATACAGTGTCTGTGGTTCAATGAAAGTGATCACTTGGGAGGAGGTTTTGTTTGGGCAGACAATCGCTGGTTCTGTGTAGAATAGACTGGGGACATTGGGATCATAAAGAACAGACCAGCGATGAGCATGGAGACAACAAAAGCCCCTCGCACTCTTATCCCATCTGTGGCAATACAAAAAAACAATGGAGGATGAGCCCGATCGCTGCGTCCAACAGAATCATCTGGAATATTCAACTCCATGTCACTCAATCTCATCTGTGAATATCACAGGCGAGACTCTCTCGCTGCCTGAGCCTCAGTGTCTCTCTCTTTCTCTGTCTCTTGTATTAAGCAGAAGGGTATCAAGCAATTACAGACCAAGGTCTCCCCTCAGTTGGGGATTCTTTCATCCCATAAAGTTTTACTACAAAGACTGACAGTGACCTTCACGGGGTCAGAAAATCGGGCAAGAGGCACCCAGTGCCTTTTTAAAACGACACAGACTCTTTATGGAGCCTTCACAAAAGATTTAGTGGAATAACATGATTTAGATAATATTGTTGATAGAGAGGAGCTATGTCAATGTTACTGCACGAACATAATGTGATGCTTTAAAACTAGTCCTTTACTAATGCAGGCATTTTAAAAAGCCCACATTGATCACAATTTCTCTCACAAGTGTCTCGTACAGCCAAATTTGCAGCAAAACTATTTTGGAGCAAATATGCAACTAAATAAGGGACTCTGTGATTTAAATATGTAGTGCTTGAAGAACTTGTTTGTAAGGCAATTTTTATTTAGCAAGCAAATGATTTAAAGATATTTAGAGAGCTTCATTTAACCAACAACTAACTGTTTATGTTGTCTATACAATGTCAGAAAACAGTGAAAATGCTCATTATGATTTGGCAGAGCCTAAAGTGACATCTTCGAATTCTTTGTTTTGTCCAACCAACTGTCCAAAATAGAGAAATGCAGCAAATCTTCACATTTGAAATGCCAGAACTTGTGAATGTTTGGCATTTTTGCTTGATAAAGGACTTTACGGCTATCAAAACTGTTGTCAATGAATTTTCTGTCAATTGACTCGTCCATTAATCGACTAATCCTTTCATTGCCAGATATTAGGATGGAACAAATAAAAACAGTGTGTAGATAGAGGTATGAGCCTCTCTATATCTCTGCCTCAGTGTTCTTAATGTCATTGAGAGAGAGACAGCCCCTTGTGACTGCCGTGATGCCACTGCACTTAAAAAGGGTTTAGAGCACAAATCAATCACTGTAGTCTGACAAATGAAAAGTATCACAAACTTAGACTTTTAATCTGCCAAACAATCTGGGCTAGGTCACCTCTCTGATTTGGGGAAGATTTTGTCACTTTTTCAATCTACCCCACAGGCTATCTTCATCTTCCCCCCAACACGAGGCCAGTGGGGGCTTGTTTCTCAGCGCTAGGCCACCCAGGGGAAATGTAATTCCCTTCCTCTGGTCGGTCAGGGGAGTGAGGACTAGGAGGAGGAGAAGGAGGGATGCTGCCTGGCTCCCTGATTAGGAGCTGAGGATGTGACTGGCTTGTTGCCGGCGTGGTTTCACACACCCCTGTGCATGTTTAAGGTGATCAGAAAGGCCGCCGCAGCGCTCACGCCGCGCTACATAAAGCAAAACAAATGACCAGCTGTGAATCACCGGTAAGATGGGGCGAGCATCAAACGCTAGCAGCCCTGCCACCGCCTCCCCACCCGCTGGTGTGGCTCACCCACCCTCCCCTGCGCCTGCCTGCAGGGCAGTGGCAGCATATGATGGAGAAGGTGGGTTAGAGAACAGGGACCCCTCTCTGTCCATTACTCATAAGCGTCCTGGTGTTTCCAATCCCCATTCACAATAGGGTTTTTGAGTGATCACACACCAAACACCATGATCACACACTGAACTGATTATAGTGCGCTGCGAGGGGGGCCTGGCTGGGGGCACACTTCGCTCCCGTAACCTTTAACAGCACAGCTCATGTTCCTTCACACTGCAGCTGGACGATGCCATTAGTGGGTGACTTGTGGATTTTTGCTTACACCTTCAGTTAGGTGTGTTGGCTTTTCCACAGCCTTTTGTTCCCTGCTCCCTTCTTACTTGATGATTGCAGTCTCGCTGTAATCATCTTTGGTGTTATTTTCATAGTTTTGGCCATCATTCTAATGTTAATAATAACATGTGCATTGTACATTGTTCCATCCCCTTACCTATGTCATGAGCTTTGGATAATGACTAAGAGAATGAGATTGCAGATCCAAGTGGTCAAATCTGTTTCTTTTGCAGGGTGGCTGGAGTGACCCTTAGATAGAGTTGGGAGCTCAGACATCCGGAAGGAGCTCAGAGACAAAAGAGTGCTCCTTTGCATCAAAGGAGCCACTTGAGGTGGTTTGGGCATTTGCTTAGGATGCCTCCCGGACGCCTCCCTGTGGAGGTATACTGGGCACATCAACCCGGAAGGAGACCCTGGGGCAGACCTATAAAACTCTGGGGGTATTACATATCCCATCTGGCCTTGGAACACCTCGGAATCTCACAGGATGTGGCTAGGAAGGACGTCTTGCCTACTTTGCTTAGCCTGCGGCGATCACAACCTGGACCCAGATAAGTGGTGGGAAATTGATGAATGGATGTGTGGATTGTACATTGTTCATGTTATTTCCTTAAATGTGGTACCTTTATTAACAGTGAGTTCCGGTGGTGAGCAGTCAGATGATCAGACAGGTTTTAAACAAACTCCCAGGTTAGGCAAATTTACTTGGACAAGAAAACAGGAGGATAGTAAAATCATTACCCAAACTGTCTTTTGCAAACATTCATCACAGTGTACAGTCAGACTTCCTGGTTAAGCTTTGACCTTCTGTACCTGTCTGATTGACGTTTGCTTAAGTTTCTTGACCCAATAGACTTCTTTGTCACAATGTGGCCATGTTCTCAGGAGACTGTCCTCACGAGAAACAGGACATCATTTGCCATTTGTTTAAATACCTAAAATTACTTAGGCTTACTTGACAAGGATCTCCAGTGGCTGTGCGAATTATGACTCTTGTCTGTCAGGAACAAAGGTTGAAAACAAAACCTCTAGATGGATGCATCAACAAAGCGTGTGCATTTGACTCCTCAGGCTGCCGTTCATTTCCTTTCTATCAAAATTCAACACTGGTTTCTTTTGCCACAATCTTTCACCTTATGCAAATACCTAGCCAAATCTTAACCCTAGCAGTGGCAAATCAGAAACAGTCTCATGGTTTGTTTTGGAAGGCAATGAGAAAGTGACATATTTAGTCATTTAGTTTGGAGGATTTGCTGGCTCTCAGGTGGCATTATTTTGGTGAGTACTGTCAATATAACTGATAGAAATTATGGCAAAGAAATGGATAGAAATTATGACATCAATACTACAAAAATTAGACCCAAATTGTAATAAACTGGAATTATTCTTTAACAAATTATTCTCTACACCATCTCAGACAAACTCTCAGGTTTAACACGCCATGCCATGTTGCTGATGTTTTATAAATCTGTTATCATAGCAGTTTTTCCTGTAAGTAAGTGTGTGTCTCCGGACGACGATTCCTCAGCGAGCCTCTCGACGATTAATCCGGCAGATTCTCCTTCAATATCCAATGGCACCAATACATTTTAATGCAGCCTGAGATCTGGGGATGAGACCTGTCCTTAAAACCTCCCTCTCCCTCCAGGCTTAAAGGAATGCGTGTCCTCTCTCTGCGTAATTGAAAAAGATGGATCTCACCAAGTGTTTCACCGACGCAGCAGGGAGGAATTGGATTGGGAAATGTGTTCTGTATCATATTGCTATGTATGTGTTCGCCAGAGGCTCGCCACACAGTTGGTGAGAGCAACGTGTTCCGCTGCCCATATTGAAAGGCAGGAAAACAGAGAAGGGAGACATTTGCAATTTTATTACTACTTTAATGGGTTTCTCTATCATTCAGGAATTGCACTTTCTAATGCATTGGGCCCATAAATACAAGGTTCAATAGACAGCCGCTCTGCTCTCCTCATTATTCATACATTCAAACAAATTAGAACAGAAGGTTGAATAAAATATGCTGTCCATTTCCAACGTGACACCATCAGAACTTGATCATGCATACAATCTAATTGGCGGCATACTACGAAATGTAATATCTAAAACTTGCACATAGCATGGCTACACGTGTATCTACAAATACTAATCATTTATAATGTCACCCAAATAGTGTTGAGTGATTATTGGCTGTCTCAGGTGAAAATTGGACCAGCTGCTCCTCATTCATTCTTATAACAAAAAAGTGTTAGGATGGTATAAGTAAAACCACCAGGTATAATGTGTCAGTAAAGTTTTGTTAATAGAACACACAGGTTCACTGGTGTCAGTCTGAGTTTTCAGAATTAATTTTACCTCCTCAATTTTCAGGAATAAAAGTGTTTGGTTTTTTTTGTTAAACCTGCTCAGTTTGATTTCCGGTGATGGCTCACACGGGGACAGTTAGAGGGTAGAAAGAAATACACACTCCATATTTTTACAGTTATTTCTGAAAAAAAAATGATTGCTTCTGCATTGTTTGATGATTCTCACAGAGTATACCGTTATTGATTTCAGAGATAATGATCAAAACATACCCTGTCGGAAAAAAAGAGCATGAGCGCTGGTTGAATGTGGTTCATCCGGCTGGTGCGGGTGTAGCTTTGGCAAAGTGCTTTATGAGTGGTGCTGAAAAAACTAGTTGTTTTTACTAAGTTGTATTCTGTGAATCAAATAGTTAATCAAAGAATAGGATATAAATTAGCAACTTAAATCATTGATTTATTGTTTTAATTATTTCATCATTAATTACGTAAAAGTGAAACGTTTGTAGGGTCCAGCTACTCCAATGTGAATATTTGCAGCTTTTCTCTAACTTATACCATTATAAACTGAAATCCTTTCTATTTTTAAACTGTTTTTAAAAATGTTTGTACAATTATGATGATCCCAGAAAGACATTTTAAATGATACAGCTGGTGATATTCTATATTTTTGACTTCCCTACCTTGTCTGTAGCTCCAAGCCCCAAGCCCACTGATTCCAACTGAAGATGTAAATCTTTAAATACATAGTTATATATATTATTGTATACTGTACATAGTTTCATAAAAAAGCTAAATAATTAGTAATTAGTAGCTTAGTAGTTTCCTGTGGAGCTCTACGGCACAGAGCAAGAAGATATATCAGACTTTGGATACATACACAATACTTGTTAGTAGTTCGATTAATGTATTGCTCTGGTCTTTTCATGGGAGTTGTTGACTGTAAGAACAATATAGAATATCACATGTGATATACAAAAGCAGATGTGTGTTTCAGTGTGTGGAGTCAAAATGTGGAAGTGTCTGGGGTATATTCAAAAACTATTATTCAATTTACAAAAATGTACAGAAAATACGATATGAACTGATGAGTAAAGTTAATGAGTAGTCGTCAAGCATTGACTGTGCATGTGTTTTGATGTATGCACTTCTATTAAAAAGGTTAAAACTAAAAGTATTGGCAGACCGTCTGAAATGATGTCATTTAGTTTTGAGAAGGTAATATAAGATTATAAGATTTTTCTTCTCTGTGACTTTGATTATGGTATTACTTTGTTACAGAAGTAGAGAATGAAAATGAAATGAAATGAAATCATGTCTGACTTTTTATAGTCTAAATTAATTGATTTATAGAAAAACACATCATGTATTATAATTATCAATAATGAAAATAAACAGCTGCAGAGAAATAAGCTTTACATGGACATGTTGCACCCTCCACAGTGTAACTGTGGCCCATGTTAGCAATGAAACAGTGACTTCAACCTGTCTCAGCCAGGAAGTGACAGAAACTATAATGATTTCTTCTGGCTTCACACTCACCACCACCACCACCACCACTTCCTTGTGGGAGGAAAAACTTACTTTTTGGCATGTAAGCAAGTCTAAATTTAAGTCCAGGTCTTTAGCCAGAAGCCTATATACAGTACAGAGCAAGCAGACAATTAGTAGCTGATGGGATGCCAAGCGCTGATGCCTGGCTTTCACAGTGACAGACAAGATACGAAAGAAAGTCTGACCTGTGGGCTGGCCGACCCCCCTCACCCTCCCCCACGCCACCACGCTCCTGCCTTTCAAGTCTAAACTGTTTTCATAAAGCAGAGCTCTATGGCCAGCCAACTGGAAGGAAGAGGGATGTCAGGGGGGAAAAAAATCAAGACGTGGTGATAAAAGAGAAAAAGATCAAGTGTGGATAAAAGAGATCAGCTTATCCGTCTGACTAAAATCGAGTGACAGCCAAAGACAGAGGATATGAGAAGGGAAGGGCTGGAAGACAACAAAATGACTCTGAACTAAATAAAAAGAAATCTCATCGCAGGAATGGGCACATTATAAGATGGATGGCAAATTGAATGACTCCAAATGGACTCATAACACGTCTGCTGTAGCTGCTGCATAAAATCATATTCTGAAAATGGGCTGTTTTAGTTTTTAACACTTTCATCTCAGTTTTGATGCTAATCACTTGTTGTGAATTTCACTTTTAACGCTGTAGCTGCAGGACAGAACATGCAAAGTGGTGTTTCCATATTTGATTATTCATAAATTGGTCAGTATTCTGGACTGTGCTGATTTGAAACATTACTAGATTGATTCACCGTCCATTCAATAAGAAAGTAGTGAATCTGGACACCACAGCAACTGTAGTGTTCCCAAAGAAACAAGAATATGTTGCACAGCAGCAGTAATCAGAAAGCCAAAACAGCTCTGGCTCTTTCCAGTGTGTTGTACAATATAAAGCACAGGTACACCACTACAGCAGCCGCTATCATTAGACAGTAAAAGTGTCATGGGGAGCTTGGAAATGGAGTGCATCTAATCAGGGCAAAGGAAAGCGTCCCTTCCTCCAGCCTCCCAGAGGAGGCAGCTGTTCCCAGGCCCTCCACCACTTGTTCATTAATTACTGTGAATTAATGCTTTTCTGCTGCCGAGGATAAATAAAAAGATTGTGGTAAGGCCTCACTAATCAAGAGTGGCTTTTATTAAATACTGTGAAAATGTCAGCTGGTTGTGGCTCAATTGGAAGGGAACAATCTGACCAGCTCCACTCCAATCAAACATTATGTCTTGCTGGTCGGGGGGGGGCTAAATTGCCAGCACCTGTTTCACAAGGCCACAAGATGTATTGTCTCTGTCCAAAGAGAGGGTGGGGGGGGCAGTGGTTTGTATCCCAGGCTAACCTTCACTCAGGCTCCGGGTTAGTTCGGCCTCTCAGGATTCTACTTCAAATAAGACTATTGACTGCCAGCACTCGCAATGTTCCACTAGAGGAGCCCTTTGTTTGGTCAGTTTTGTCTCCGCTCGATCCAAAACGCTGGTGACTCAGTCAACCTGAGGCTCAGCCTATATTGCAATATATTGCTATGAAATATGATTCGTGGGTATAATAACTTTTCACAACTGATTCTGTCTGATCTGTCATTGATGTTTGCAATGAATTGATTCATTGTTTATTCCATAAATTGTTGTTAGAAGTCAGAAATAGAAATAGAAATAGAAATAGAAAAAAAAAAAACACCCATCACAGTTTCCTAGACCCCGAGGGACATCTTCAATTCCTGGTTAAATGAAGGTTAAATAAAAATTGTTTGTACGTCCAACAGTGCAAATTAATAAAGATATTCTTTTTACAATGATGATAAAACAGAGAAAAGTAGCAAATCCTCATGTTGGAGAAGCTTGAACCAGAGAATGTTTAACATTTTTGCTTGAGAAATGGCTTAAACACAATTTAATGTACAAATAAACTAATCAATTAATTGACTAATTGTTTCAGCTCTAATGATAACATTAAAGAAACGGCACTATTTTAAAATAACTGGTATTGTAGCCTCTACACCATTGGTATAATGCCTGCAGTTTTTTATCGTTTTCTCCTTTAACTATGTAACTTCTTCTGAACAGCGGACACTGTGGCAACTACAGGATGATGGCACACTGAACTTCCCTTCATTTCGCAGGACTCTGTGGAGTCAGTTGGTTTGAAGACATCATCAATACGTGAGCGACCGACCGAGAGCGAGTGGAATGGGACCACAAAAAGGAAACAAGCATGCGGTGTGTTTAGTTCTTGCTTTACTTTTGTCGTTTAACTACCAAATGTGCTGATGTAACATTCCTTTTTTTTCTTTTTTTTCAAGAAATACTAATGTTGATCACACAGCAATATCTATTTAATCTTTATTTATTTAATCTACTATTATTATCTTATTATCTATTATTTAATCTACCTAACCTGTTTGGTTGGGTTAAAACGAACCCTGGTTGATGCGTTTGGAGCAGGTGTGAACACAGTAATCGCATCGAGACCCTTTAGAGGAGGTGGTCTCGGTCCGGATACAAGCAAACTCGTCAAATTTGTTTGTGGTGGGAACGTGATCTGACCCAACTACCAGGTGTACTCCGCAAGTCTGAGCTAAACGGCTCCTGGAGCCAGGTGTGCTTTGCATTCTGGGATATGGCAGACTACGCAAACTGTTTCTAGTAGTAGCAACTGAATGGAGAATGAACCAGCAATGTTTCTCTCACACAAAGATGCACTAGTCCAGAACACAGGACCTTCTTCCTCTAGGTACTTTCTTGCTCCAGCCCCAAACACATCTGACCAATCAGCAGAGTGAACGTTCTCACCTGGTTTGCAGTGATGCATTTTAGTTCGCTTGGATTTTTCTCTGTGTGAAAAGAAACCGAACCAAGTTTATAAACTCATTAACTGATTCGGACCAGAGCAAACAAACTATAGGTGTGAAAACACACTAAGATTAGCTAACATTAGCCACCATACGCTACTCATCATACCAGACCAAATAAGGCTGTAGCAGCAAAACATGTGTTGAACTGACCAAGTTTACTAATGAATTGAGTTTTTCATTTGTAAAAAGAAGAATGTTTTATTTCTACTTTTTAAAAAGTAACACAGTCTCGCTTTTAGATTGCATTTCCAGTAAAAACTGTCTTTCTAAAAGCTTGTTTCTGTTGTCTAATGGCCCAAGTTAAGATTCCACAATGAAAGAACAGGAGGACAGGAGATGGATGAGGATAAATCAGACAGCAACTCGGCTGATGAGAACAAACGAGGAGCCCGGTGATTCATTGTGAGAATGACACATCACATCCAAACACCGCAACAGTCTATAATACAGAGCTGCTTCAACCAGATGGGAGAAAGAACAGCTGTGTGTTTTAATTGGTCACACATGCGATATCAAGCACACAGCCCATCTAAAACTGTAAGGATGCTTCTCTTTGTTCAATTTTCTCTGAGATAACTTGGAAGGATCGTTTGCCACAAGGACACAAACACACACCGACTTGGCTTTCTTGTATTTGATGCTCTCCCTCTGTATACACCGAGAGAACAATACCTGCTTCCTGTTTTGGGCTGTGAAGCAATCCGTCTTTGTGCCATAAAACAATCCAGCAGATTTACCACCAAATGTAACTGTGTGCCGCTGAGTTGGAGTTTATGACAGCGGAGGCCACTATAAAAAAACACAGCACAGCGTAATCCAGTGTGTGTACACATACACTGTATGCAACAAGTGAAAGCAGTCACTTCAGAGAGACATGGGATATGATACGAGTGCACACAAATCAACTAAATGTAAATTGGATATGTCAGTTTCAAGTCATGACAACTTAAATGATCTAGTTCTTCTGATTTAGATTCATTTCAGATTGATTAAATGTCCAACTGGTCATTCATTTAACTCATCAAATGAACTGCTTGTAAACATCGTTAGCTTAGCATAGCATATTTCGCTGCACGCATTATATTTTATTTAAAGTTCTCCAGAAAGCCTTCTTGTTCTAATTTGAAGACAGTTACGTAATGACATAATGGTTTGTTTTGTGCTTTTTACACATGAGATTTTGTAGGGAGAACAAATCAAACACAGTAAATGTTAAATATACATATACACATTATTACATACCACATGTATTAATGCATTACAGCATATCCATAAATAACACATATATATATTCATAAATAACATACATTCATATATATATATATATTCATATCTACATATATATATATATTCATATCTATATATATACACATATATATATATATATATATGTATATATGTGTATGTTCATATATATATATATATTAGAGTATATATATATATATATATATATATATATATATATATACATATACATATATACACATATATATATATACACAACACATATATACAATATTGTTAGCACACAGCATATGTATATATACATATATATACATATATATATATATATATATTAACATATAACGATAGATAGACCGATAGCGAGCAGTAGATAGCAGCCCATTGCGGCGAGTTTGGTGACATCGACTGTAAAGTGATCCACAATCAATCAGGAGATCTACAGCCATCGCCATTACTTCGGGAAATGTCATTCGGACTAGACAAGTGTGGCCGGATGGTCTCCAAGAGAGGGAAGGTAGTCAGAACTGAAGGGATCAGACTACCAGAAGGCAACATAGCAGATGTGGAGGACAGCTACAAGTACCTTGGAATCCCGCAAGCAAATGGCAACCATGAAGAGGCCGCAAGAAGGTCAGCCACAGCCAAATACCTCCACAGAGTAAGGCAAGTCCTGAAGAGTCAGCTGAATGGGAAGAACAAGGTCCGAGCTATCAACACCTACGCCCTGCCCATCATCAGATACCCCGCTGGCATAATAAGCTGGCCAAAAGAGGAGATCGATGCCACTGATATAAAGACCAGGAAGCTCCTCACAATGCATGGAGGATTTCACCCCAAGTCCAGCACCCTGAGACTGTACACTAAGCGGAAGGAAGGAGGCCGAGGACTAGTGAGTGTCAGAACCACTATCCAGGATGAAACAACAAAGATCCATGACTACATCAGGAAGATGGTCCCAAGTGTTGAGATGCTTAGTGAGTACCTCAGGCAGCAGAAGCCGGATGAGGATGGAGAGCAGGTGGAACCATCATGGGAGGACAAACCCCTGCACGGTATGTACCACCGGCAGATAGAAGAAGTGGCTGATATCAAGAAATCCTACCAGTGGCTGGAAAAGGCTGGAATGAAAGACAGCACAGAGGCACTAATTACGGCAGCACAGGAACAGGCTCTGAGCACAAGATCGATAAAGGCCGGGATCTACCACACCAGGCAGGACGCCAGGTGCAGACTGTGCAAAGAAGCCCCTGAGACAATCCAGCACATAACAGAGGGGGGTAAAATGCAAGCAGGCAGGGTGTACATGGAACGCCATAACCAAGTAGCTGGCATAGTGTACAGGAACATCTGTGCCGAGTATGGGCTGGAAGTTCCAAGGTCAAGATGGGACACACCTCCGAAGGTGGTTGAGAATGACCAAGCTAAGATCCTGTGGACTTCCAGATACAGACTGACAAACTTGTGATGGTGAATCAACCGGACATAGTAGTGGTGGACAAACAGCAGAAGAAGGCAGTAGTGATAGACGTAGCAATCCCAAGCGACAGCAACATCAGGAAGAAGGAACACGAGAAGCTCAAGAAATACCAAGGGCTGAAAGAGGAGCTAGAAAAGATGTGGAAAGTAAAGGCAACAGTGGTCCCTGTGGTAATAGGAACACTCGGGGCTGTGACCCCCAAACTGGGAGAGTGGCTCCAGCAGATTCCAGGAACAACATCCGAGATCTCTGTCCAGAAGAGTGCAGTACTGGGAACAGCTAAGATACTGCGCAGGACGCTCAAGCTCCCAGGCCTCTGGTAGAGGACCCGAGCTTGAAGGAGGAATAGACCGCCCACAGGGGCGAGTGGGGAATTATAATTATATATATAAATATATATATATATATATATATATATATATATATGGCATCCTGCCTGGTGTGGCTGAAGGTTGTCTAACTCATATTTTTGTTTTGCAGTAGAATGAATTAACAAATTGAACAAACTATTCAGTGATGATCAGTTAATTCAAACTTGTAAGACAGCCGTGTCGTTCATATTTAAATGTTGAAACAAGTCAATATTATAGTATATTATAGTATAGTGTAGCAGAGGATGAGGCAATCAGTCTGTTCTACATAAAATGAAATGTTAAAATAAATTAACATGAATGATCCAGTTGACAAACTGTTCTCAGCCGAGCCAGCAGGATGTGTTGAAGTTGCCAAGATACCAGGTTTACTTGGCCAACATTTGGCAGATATTTTTTGGCCTCATCTCACTAAGTCAATATTGAATACAAGTATTTCTTGGCAGTAAAATCCATATAACCAAGATCAAACCAGTCAAACTATAAATATCTTGATGGAATCTTAAAAAGGGACACGGCACCAATTTTAAAAATTTAAATCAGTTTACTAGTGAGTGGTGAAATTACACAGAGATTAAAAGACCTGGGTGTTTACTGGGCAAAAATATACCATCTAGTAATGTTAAGTGTAGGATCAGGTGTTTTTAAAGCATGTGCTGCACTACTACTAGCACACTTATTTCTTTTTTATCTTAAACCTTGTTTTCACCTTTTTTAAATTTGGGTTTTTAATGTCTTACGTTGCGTGTCTTTTAAGCATTACATTATATTCATTTGGCTGACGCTTTTCTCCAAAGTGACTTCCAATAAGCCCATTTAACCTTCACAGGAAGGAAAGCTAGATGTCATCACAAAGCATTATTCAAGCACCTTGATTCAGCTTTGTATATAAAAATGTGTTATTTGAATCATGCCCATCTTTATTCCAAAAACCCATTAATGGTCAAATTAAAACATTTATTTTAGCATCAATTAATCAATGAGGTTTCAAATTTTAGATACAGAAAAAACAATATGTGACTATGAATCTCTTACACAATGCACAACTCATCACATAACTGTGAAACTGTTAGGAATCACTGTTTGTTAAGTATTTGCAGTGATGCTCGTTGGTTTTATAACAGGCTGACTCCATCTCTGAGTCTCTATGGAGATAACTGTAGAGTAACTAGTGATACGGGGACAAAAATCACTTTGAAGTAGCCTTGGTTACTTTGACAGTTTGGTCGGCTGATAGTAAATTGCTTAAAGCTCACCGCAAACAAACCATTATGCAAAACGCAGGCAATTAATCACTGAGAGGGCGGTTCATATTTTTTATGATTATTAATGGCCTTTGCCATGCTGTGGGGTCATCTCACCTTTCTGAAATATTTACATCATAAACAGCATGAATTATGGGGGTTGCAGGAAGGGCGCTGCTTTAAAATACAGTTTCCTTTATTTTCATCAGCTGGGGCGGTCAGAAAACTAGCCATCCGCAGAGCTCTGCATGGAAATGAGATGCTCCCTTTCGGTCACGTGATGCCTGAAGGACGTTGTTAGGATTCAAATCTCCTGTTGGTCAGTCAGTGTGGTGGGAGAGAGTGAAGAGAGTATAGCTTCCAGCTCATTAGCCACAGAATGAGATCAATATGATAATGCTGACACATAGAAAACAGTGATAGAGATGTAATTCGAATAAAACAGTTGTGTGTGTGTTGTGAAGCTCTGTGAATAATAAACAGGAGGAGTTGGATTACTCTTCACCCCACTGGTCCCTTTTGACCTTTTGCGCTTCCAGCTTTCCCAGTATGATATAATGGAACAAGCAAAACACATTCAGACAGTTGTAGAAAGTGTTTTGATTGGATGTGAGGAACAAACAGTATATACCTCAAGGCTGCAGAAGCAGTACAGCTGGCAGCAGGATTTCTATGCTTGTCTAGATTTCAGTTGGCAGCTTTTGCAGAGGAAGTTTGTTAAACAGTTTGTTAAACAAGCTTTTAGTTTGTTTGACTTTCTTTCTGAATACTGAGAGGTTT